>JAOXXN010000065.1:5243375-5263597 GCA_026770055.1 Myrmophylax atrothorax | reverse complement strand
ATCAGGGCATTTATGTCTGATTATTGGGGGGGTGGGGGGGGAATGGAGGAATTTGCTCATCATTAGAAGTCAGGTGTTAACTCGGAATCGTTTTTGCAACAGAGTCATTCACACATAACCACCTTTCGTAAGCGTGTCGCTATTTGAGGGGCTTTCTCAAGGATTTGTTGCGCACAAGATAATTTTGTTCACGCTGACAAAACAAATAAAAAGCGCATTGGCAAATCGGGATGCTCCCTAAGCAACCTTCCCAGTTGTTCCAGCGTCAGAGGTGCTGTTCCTCCGCTTGGACCCCGCTGGCGTCAGCTCCTCCGGGGAGTATTTTACATTTTAGCGTAAGCGGTGTGAAGCGAGGGAGAACAGGGGGGTAAACTCGCCAGCACCCACAAGCGTTTCTTCTACGTCCTTGATTTTACGGGTTACTAGCGTTCGTTTCAGCGGGCGAAGTAAATTTAAAAAATCGCAGCAGCCCAGGCGATTCTGCAGAGCCGCAGCTCCAGCAGGAGCTGCCACCCCCGTCAGGGGCAGAGGAGCTTTGTTCCTCCGCAGCGCCCACTCCGACTGCTGCACTCTCGTCACTGCGGGTGTCACCTGAAACTCCCCTGCCAGAGTTATTGAAAGCTCCACGAAAGGAGCTGGGGACGTTCAAAATCGGTTTTCGAAGATCACTCTGTCTCCCAGCTGCAAAATGCTTCTGCCTCACAGCAGAGCTGCAGAGGACGTTTTAAACACAGCTCTCGTTAGCTTATTATCCCTTGCTTCGAACGTATTCCAGCACGGCTGCATACCTATACCATCGGTATATAATCGCAATATGCACATATAGGTATTTGTACACACACACACACACACACACACACACACTCTGTGTATACTGTTGTATGTTCCTATCTTCAAAGACACTTTTCTGCCTCTCTTCTACCGTGTAGAACAGCAGCCTGGTCTAGTGGAAGGTGTCCCTGCCCATGGCGTGGGTGGGGTGGGACTAGATGAGCTTTAAGATCCCTTCCAACACAAGCCATTCTATGATTCTGTGTACTCTCCACGGGTCTATTCTGAAATCGAGGGGCGCACATAGAAGCTGGCTGTAGTCGGGAGGGGAAGAAAACAGTATTTTGCAGTATTTCCTTCTCAAGGCATCCTCCAGCCGCAGAACGATCTGGTCCTTAGCTCAGTTGTGCTGCCCCTCAGTTAATATTAACGTCTCTAAAGGCACGGACCAAATCAAAAGCAACGAGGCAGCAGTCCAAGAAGTATTTTGGCCATAAAGACCACCAAACCTCTTTTAGAGTCACAGAGTTGACTTTGTTTTCTCAAAAAATCCACAAAACTTATTCTTCACCTTCTTTTCTAAGCGAGATTTTTGCTTTCCCCATCAGCACTGAAACGTGACATCGAAGTTTCACCCTTGCAAAAGCGGAATCGATCTCTTTTATTTTCAGAAAGGGCAAGAGCCCCCCCACTTTCCCCTGTGCCCCTTGGAAGGCTCTTGGAGGGGCAAGGCCGGAGGCTCTCGCTGAGGACCAGAGCCAAGGATCCGTTCTTGGGCAAGAGGGAAACCCCCGGAGAAACACGGCTCGCCTTTCAAACCTTTTGCCTTGTTCCACCCGTCTGTGTTCGCCCCCCAGGGCAGTACAGCCCAGCTCCCTACCACCGCTGCCCTCTCGGGATGGACACACCGACTCTTGGTCCAAACTCCGAGTCTGGATTCATGGTTCCTCTGAAAACCAGAACCCATCCTCGGCGCAAGAATCTTCTGCGTGGAGGCATCCCTGCCTGCTTCCCAAAGGGAGCTGGGAGGGAGGGGGCAGCGCCAGGGAGGGGGCTCGTGGGCTTTTCAAAGACAGGGCAGACAACCCCTCCCTTTCCCGAAAGAGCCCCCCGGGATCCCCCGAGTGCAGTGCCAACCCCCCGGGGGCAGCGCTACCCGCAAACCGGCCGTGGAGCGGATGAGCAAGTCTTAATTACTTTGTCAAAGATGAAAAATAGCAATTGATTTGTTTTTCTCTCCTCGCTGGCCATCCTTCCCTTTCCCCTGCCCCCTCTTTGCAGATAAGCAAATACACAGGCGAAGGAGGGGGAGCTGAACCCCCCTCGAGCGGGTTTGGGGCAGTGCTCGGGAGGTCCCCCCGCCGCCCCGTCCCCCTCACGGCACGCACTGTCCTGTCCTTATGCCGCATTCGTGCCGTGCCTCAGTGGAAAAAAGCCAAGTCACGACGGGAGCCGGCGGTGACACCACTCCACAAACACCCCAAACACGCCCGCAGTTCCCATCCCTGCGCTAAACCCCCCCCCCGTCCTGGCTACTTTGTGAGGGAGTTAACCATTGCAGCTCTTCTTCACAGCCCAAAGTTTGCCTAAAACGGATGGAAGCAGCAAGAACCTGCACCCTCTTCCCCGCTGGTTTCTCCCACGACCCCCATCCGCAGCCTTTGCGACCTCCGTAAATGACACCCTCTGAAGGGCCGGGAAGAGGGAATCAGCTTGTATGAAGCAATTCCCAAAGCAAACTAACCCATGCACCTCGCGGGAGGTTTCCTTTTCCCCTCCTCAATTTGGGCTTTTTTTCCTTTTTTTCTTTTTCCAGGATGCTTCCCGGCAAATCCAAGGAAAACTCCTCCGGAGGCAGTTCTCCGTAGCAGACGGCCATTTAAGCCCTTTTCTCCCTTAAACCTAAAAGGCAAATACAATGGCGAGGACGAGGAAGGGTGCGGAGACGCCGGGGAAGGCATTTAAAGAGCCACTTAGGATTGCGATTGAACAGCCTTTTTGTTAAGGGTAATTAGATTAGAGATGTTAAACCTTAGCTGTGAAATGCACTGATTCAATCCAGATGAGTACTTTGTGGAGCTGAATTTCAGTCAAATGCGTTTTTCAGCTGATCGAGTCCCTTCCACGGGGAGAGGACGCTGAATTCAGGCGGGTCCTCCAGCAGGTGCGAAGGGCTCTCGCTGCAGTTCAGGAGTCCGAGGGACGAGCAGCTCCCTATCCGTTCTCTGAGGATGCAGAGCTGCTCCCCGGGAAATAAACCTGCCCTCACTCAGGGCTTTGGAATGTTGCAGGGAAATCCCAGTTTGGGGTAACATGGAAAAGTTAATATACGTGTAAAAAAGGTTATGGCTTTTCTTACAGCCAACATTGGTTTTAAACCATTATGATTTAACTCTAGCAATCTATAATGCAAAGCCAAGAATATTGTACTTGCTCAGTTAGACATACACCAGCAAAAGCCAGACCTTGCCAAGGGAAACTTTACCTTCAATGTCTTGTATTTCCCTTTTAATTCTATCTATATACAAAATATTGTATAACCTTAATTCACCTGAACAGTTTTCCCGTTCAAGAGAGCATGGAAGCTTTCTCAAGGCAAAGATTCACCTTACTAGGCTGCAGCATTTTGCCTCTCTGTTAATTATATTCAAATAATGAAGAGACTGTAAAAATCTTTCAGGTGATAATTACCTGTTATTTTTCTCCTGTGAAACGCCTCAGGCTCGTCCTGTTATTTATTAGCTCTGCTGTACACTTTCCGATTATCCTCCTTCCAATTGCCTGAACTCACATAACTCACTGGAAGGCCCAAGGATTTTCAGATAATTGTCAAGGTCTGGTATCCTTACTGTAAAAGGAGTCAGTTCCCTGCGAGGTTTAAGTCCTTCACTGGAAACCACTGGAAACAGAATTAAAAGAAAGGGGGATCAGGTGGGGGGAAAACAGAGGCATCTGGAGGGAATTTCTGCACCACTGGCCAGGCATTTATGCCCCTAACAGCTATTTCACACAGACATGCATGTTTCTTCATTTGCCCAATCATTTGCCTTAAACACAGGGCATAATCTTGATATATGGCATAATAATCACAGGTTTGAACTTCCCTTTGCAATAGAACAGGGCAAGCATATATTTAATGAAAAGAAGAAAAAAAAAGTAGATGCTAAATAGATTCCCATGACTTGCCTATGAGCAATCAAGTCAAGGATATTTTATTTCCAGACTTAGCCTACTCCAGTCACACTCCCCCCTCTTCAGATAAAATTGTACCTGTCCTTACATTGCAAACAAGATAAACCAGACCTAGTGGTGCTCAAAATTGGATTAAGAGCAGCAGTTTCTTCTAATTGACCAAATACACCATAAGCTGTGTTAGGACAGAGGACAGACAAGTCTTGAATCCATGCTGGCTCCGTGCAGGGAGAGCTGCACAAACATGTACAGGAAGGCTTTGCAGAGCAATTCAGGTGCTTCTGGGTGTCACCAAGCAGGTCCCTTTATCTCAGTCTGGGCACACAGCGAAGGGGGGTGATGGGCAGTGCAGCCTGGGACAGAGAAGCTGGGGCAGCAGCAGATCGTGGCTGGGAGGAGTGTGGCAGCAGTGCTGCTGACAGACAGGGCAGGGCAGGGCAACAAGGCTAAGAATCTGCACGTGGGAGAACATCGAGTCACAGCACATTCATAGGGAAGGTTCAACAGCGCCTAAACCACCTGCAAAGGCAGGTTTGCTTGGCCATGAGGCATCAACTCAGCTACATTTCAATATTAATGGAGATTTACCCTCTAAAGGGCACTGTCTGAAAAGCGCAATTCTCCAAACTCTGCTATCTTGGTTGCTTGTTATCATGCAAATATACATTAAGGTTTGAACTCCTGATGAGGAATCGGGCAAGAAAATATCATGAATATCACAAAATGAGAGAAAGTTGATTTTCTAAGCAGATTCCCTGTGAGGACACCACACGTATCACACTGACCAGAATCTAGCAGATAGCCAGTCCATTTTAACACCTTTCACTCACTGCCTTATTCACTTTTGATGGTTGAATCAAAATGAAAAACCATGGCATGCACCTCTCTGTGAGCTCTGTGAGCTTTCCCAAGGAGTCAGCAACACTGACTGTATGGTCCTGTTTTAAGAAAAAAACATACTAAACAGAATAATGTAACTATTTCAGTATTTTACAAGGCAAGTCTTGACAGTCATTTGGATGATGATTGGAAAAAAAAAGCCTCTAACTTCTTCTGTGGTCTCTCATAGGAAGTTTTATGTTTGTTTAAACAAGAGTGCTTGCTCCACATTAAATATTTTTTCCTCTTTCACAGTGAAAGGTGAAATTCCCCAATACATAGTGAATTGGATATTGTGATTGTCACACAGAGATAACAAAATTGGGATCCTTCTGTCAGCATGAAAAAATCCCACCCTTCACCTTGCAGAGTGTCAGCTGGAGAAACACATCTGTTCAGGATTGATAAATCAACCCAGTGTTGGGATGTAAGTCTGAGTCAGTCGGTGGCTTGCAGGACATTCATAGGCAGTGAACTTTTAAGGCTGTAAGAACAAATGCTGAGGGCAAATTTTCCCTCAGCATTTTGGGCTGAAGAACAAATGCTGAGGGCAAATTTTCAGCTACGGCTTCTCTCAGTGGGCTACTTATTTGGAGGACATTAGTAATTACTCCCCTTTCTGTATCAAATTGGTCCCAGTATGCTCGGAAGAGCTCTGTGGGAATAAACTGGTGGGAACACTTCACACCCTCCTTAGAAAACTCTCAGTGTAAATGCAGAGAGTCCCCATTGTGGGGTCCAAGCCTGAGGTCTGAGAGTGCCGGGTGGGCCAGCCCTGTGCAGCTGGGAACAACCCTGGGCTGAGGAAGGAGATGGGGATGTGCTACAGAGCCACTTTTCAGCTCCATTACACAGTCAGATGGCTCGAAGGGGCTGCCATCACAGCAGAGTCTGGCTTACAGCTGGTACACACGTGGCTCTTAGTCAAAGCTTCCTCAGCTGTTAGTCAGAACTGCATAATCCCAGAGTGTCTGCACTTCACCAAGCACAGAACTATGCTCCATAATCCCACAGTGCTTATCTGGTCATGCTGAACTAGGCTCGACTTGTAGCATACCTTCAACTTTAATTCTGAAGGGACAACACCATCTGCAATAAAAACTTACGTGTCCTCAGATGATCTGTGCCTTCCACTTAGCGTATTTGGTTTAAATTAAAGACACTGAATTGCTTAAAAATTGAAGAAGTAAGTAAGCCTCTCCCAGTTTATACACTGAAATCAGGTTTAAGTGTTTCCTTGAGCATAAATTTCCAAGTAATTAGAATGGCACTGTTCTCCAAAGGTGCAAGATTTCATTGTTTAAATTATCACTTTATTAATTCCTATGTTTCATCTTCTGACATTCTGGGTAGCTTCAACTATACTTCAACTCCAAATATACTTATATATGTCATATGAAAAATTCAAGGTGATCCACTGTCTAAGATGATGGAAAACTGAAGTCTAACTTCAGTGTCAAGACCATTTTCTTAACAAGATTCTCAGCTCACTGCTATACTTGTCAGTGAGATGGTAAGAGGTGCAAAACAAAAAAGACCAGAACAGTACCTGAGTATCTTCTTCATTTAATCTTTCTTTACACTTTCCTAATAAAGCCCCATTTATCTGGGACACTCAGGGGATGTTATCTCATCACATTGCAAAGCACTTAGCAAAGTACAGTTAAATACCATCATTTCTCTTCTGCAGCCAAAGAAACACACAAACAGGCCCAGCACAGGCAGGCAGGGGATGAACTGGAGAAGGGAGGAAGAAAGCATGAGTACATGGCTATGCTGGCAGCCAGGATGAGGTTTCCCATATTTAACTAATTAGACCAAAAGAAAGTGGTTAAGCATCTCTTACAAATACCTTTAAGCTCAGGCATTCCCAGCTGACTGCCTCTCTTTTCCTCAATAAACACATCAGTTACGAGGGAACCTCTGATGGCTTTGCCATGTTGTCCTGCCACTGCTCCCACACGACTCCCCTTTTAAAAGAGGTGAAGACATGTGACTCACTGAAACAAGAGACAGCTCTGCAAAAACCAAGAGAAAGCCAGAAAGCAAGATTTCTCCGTGCAAACCACCCCAGAACAGGCCCTTGAGGTTTTATGGATTTGTATTCATTCTTATGGATTCAGTCTCTGCTGTCTATCTGCTGGTTTAGTTTTTCTCTAGACATTGTGCAATGAGCAAGCAGTTGATGTGTGTGCTTGATACTCTATCATTTTCTGTCTTCCTGTTAGGGGGGAGAAATCCAAGAAGTCTTTTGAGGGTCATTTTATAGTTTTAGACCTCAACTAAAGCTTAGTGTGTCTGCCTGGAGCTCAGGAGTGTCTGGCCTTAGGCAAGCCATGCACCTCCAGCTTTTACACACCTTTTCATGGCTGTCTGCTGAACAGCTCCACAAAACACCGAGTTACAACAGCCAAGAGGGCAGAAGAGAAAGGAAACCATGATCTATTATACAGGCAATTTTCTTGACTAATTTTACCGCAATAAATCTCATACAATACCTGGTATCAGCTAACAGAGTCAGCAAGGTTCAAACAGGGCTGGCCAGAATATATTAATTATTTATTTTCTTTAGGCAGGATCAAAACCTGCTTCAAAACTCAGATTTAGATGCAACAGGCAAGAGGACTTGAACATATGGCTTCCCATTGGGCAGTCCCAGGCAAGAGAAAGAGGGATAGGGCCATGCCCAGTATTTACTCTTGGCGTGATTGCCACTGAACACACCGAGTCTAGAAAGATTGTGTGTGGGGCCAGAGTGGCATTGACACCTACAGCAAGTTTATTTATCCCTTTCAAATCCCAGTCAGAGGGAAGCAAGTGAGTGCAAACTGCAGTCCACAGGATGCACTACAGAGATTCAGTCTGACCTGCACCATCTCCCCCGGCCCTTCATCAGATCCACGTGCAACCCCCTGTAAAAATCCCCCTCATGCTCTCCCTTCTGTTCCCATGCTGCTGAGCATGAAAAACAGCTCCACAGTGTGAGCTGCAACAGTCTGAAGGAAAAGAAATAGGACCTGCTGAGGCTGCTGTGAAGCACACGGAAACATAATAGGATCTGGTGATGTTTTCTTAAACCACACAGTTTTAAGTTGAGATAATTACTGTACCAAGTAGGTATTTTATTACCTTTTATTACCTTTTCCTACCACTTGTGTTACCAGCTAGGCTTATGCAGCCATCTCCTTAATTCAGCTTCACCTCTAGAGAAAAGGGAAACAACACTTGGCTCACTCCATGTAAGATTTATTCTTTATGGAAGACAGGGAAGAGCAGGTAGGAGTGAGGTATTCTGGAAAAATACTCTGCATTTAAAATACTTTGTGCAAAAAAAGCACATGACAGATCTACCCAGTCCCCCAGCCCTCTCTCCAAAGAGACTGGTGAAGTATTGCTTAGGGCATAGTACACACCAAACAAGTCAAAGTTTGATGCTGGACCACTTCCCCTCCTCCCCACATCATGAAAGCTGCACTTATCAGAGAATGCAGATGGGGCAGGAAATTTGAAAAAATTGTATTTATGCTCTTCCAAAAGATCAGTACCTTTCAGTGTTTGAAATATCCAGACAGCAACACGAGAATGTGCTGAGAAACAGACTGACCAGCCATGACCTATTGAAAACAAGGTTTAGTCTACTGGAAATTCATTAGCTGGGCATCCTGACTAATGGGAATGGCTTCCATTTGCTTCTGGTGCTGTACCATGATGGACAAATACAGGAGGTGATACTGGAAACACTCAAGCACAGAGGGAGCCCAGAGGACAGAAGTCTGGAAAAAGCAACCATGTCCTGGCAGGCATATCAAAGAGAAGAATTTTCTCAAAAACCTAATGAACTGCCCTGGAAGTTTACTGAATGTCTTTTCCCAACTCTGTAGACTATCACAATACCTTGCTGGGAATAAATGTACATGAGCAGAGAAATGGTGATGCTGTTGTAAGAGCTCAGCCTGTGCTTGCTAATTCCACTGGCTGCAGCAACCACAAAAGCAGACTGCAAGATCACAGAACCACAGAATGGTTTGGGTTGGAAGGCACCTTGAAGGTCACCCAGTGCCACCCCTTGCCATGGGCAGGGACACTTTCCACACCAGCCCAGGTTGCTTCAAGCCCTGCCCAGCCTGCCCTTGGACACTTCCAGGGATGAAGAATCCTCAGCTGTCCTGGGCAACCTGTGCCAGATGATGTTACGATGTTGATTTTGTGAAGGTTTTCCTGCTGACAGCTCTCTTACCCACCTCCTTCTAGAATGTCTCAATTACTTCAAAAGTAATTAACTGTCACATGGATGAATAAGTCAGGCATGAACCATCTGATTCAGAAAAACAGTTTTGTGTGAAAACCATAAAATTCTATTAAGGGATGGGCTCAACCACAACCCTAACTCCATGGTGTATTCCTTACTCAGATGTCACATGTAGATTTTAACTTCAAAAGTGACCAAAAAAATGGTTTAAAAGGCGAGCTGAAAGCCATGAAAATTGTGTATTTACTCCCACCCTTAAAGCACGTGTCATCTGCTTGTGGGTTTGTTTTTTTTTTTTGAACATAGGAAGATGAAAAAGAGCATGACACCTTTTAAGTATTAAAACTTCGATCAACTTATTCTGAGGAAGCAATATTCAGGAAGTCTGTTTCAGAGAAAACAATCTTAAACTACCTTTCACAAAGGGGTTTGCATTCAAGTTTTTCAGAAAGACAGAGCTTTGCATAAAGATGTCAGTTTCATCACAGCAATAAATAAATAAAAATCCCTCCCACATAAAAATCACTGGTCACTTCAGAAGACTGTGATCAGACATGAGTGGTTGGACAGTTAAAGGAGAAGCTTGCTATTTTCACCTCACACCACATAGTTCTCACAATATTCATCTTCCTTGGCATGTGCCCATCTCCACCCAGCCCCTCTCCTTCCATTCTCCTGAGATGGCAGTGTGTGCCCTGCTGCAGTTTGCTGTCATTTGCAAAGACATGGGTTTGTTCCAGGTGACAAATGAACAAGGCTGGGGGTACCCACCCCCAGCTAAGCTGCACAGCCCAGGGTCACTGTCAGCTGGCACTCTAAAGGTGGGCAAAATCACAAGCAAACCAATTGCAGGAGCATTGTTTCTACCTCTAGGGACACAATATAATAATATCTGTTATTCTCTAAGCTCAGCCCATTTTGGGGTCTACACAGCTGTGAATATTCTAAATGCTCAATGCTCCAAAAATTAACGTACGTGCATGTATAATAAAAGGCAAGAAATCTTTCTCTCCTTTTACTTCTCAGTGGAAGGCTTTGTGTTAATTCCCAAGCAAGCAGTAGAGCAGTTTAACATCTGGGTCACACAGAAGTCCTCCTGCTCCTCACATCCAATTTTCCAGTTGAGTAGACTTGGTTTCAAGGATGTCCAGTGTTGTGACAGGAGTCAATATTATTAAGAAATTCCCTCTTTTCAGTGCTCTTCACTTTGTATAACCCATCAGAAGGTTAAATCAAAATTCAATTCTATTTACTGAATCCTACTTGTTTTTCAGGCTTAATTACCTAAACCATCATTACCCAAAGTGGATCAACACTCCTTCAAGGGAGCTCTTTGTGGCAAGTGCTGCCCAGGACCTGTGGTCTTCTGGAGAATCTCCCACCAGCTCACTTTGCTCTCCTGCCACCCTACAACTCCTCCATTCATCCAGGCAATCTGGAACACTCAGGGAAATACAAGTAAAAGCTGTTAATGCTCAGCAAGATTGACTTTATAATGAAAACTACTGCAAAAAGCAGGATTAGAGAGGGATGGTACTAAAGAGCTAAGCAAACGTGTGTTCATTTGTTTGGGTAATACTGGGTGAGCTGTGTCAGTTGTACACGTATTTATTTACTGATTTAAATTCTGTGTGATTAAATACACCTTGTGACTATCACCCGCAAAAGTGGAACAAAAATGAAGCCAGGTGAAGTGATACCAAGAGGAGCACAAGTGACACAGATGACGTTCTGGCAGCATGGCATTGTGTCCATGAGATGGGCTGTCAGCAATGGTCCTTTCCCAAATGTGGGTACCTGAATCAGCCAGTCTTGCTCCTCACTGCACATCACTCTGGTGTGCAGATGGGATCACTCTCAGTTAAAGTAGGTCACTCTGGAAAAATCTATCCCTTATTTTGCAGAGGCCAGAACAGGTAGCAAGAGGGTAGAGTGATAAGGAAAAAAAAAACACCTGAGAAAATGGGCATCCCCAGCTTCACCTGGCTGTTCTCGGAAGAAAACCAAATACTCTGCAAAGCCTCTCAAAGCACCATGTAAAGCAGGAATATTTTAGCATCTGCCAATTGGATCCAAGGAGAGTCATTCCATTTGGGTTGTAGTGCTCACTTGTGAAAGGCTAACTTAGTTTGCTTTCCATGGGACATATTTGCTCTCACTCTGCTTGCAGTGATGTTTGGAGTAGTACCCAAGTGGAAAATAGAATTACCATGTTGAGTAAGCTTTATTCCTCTTTAATTTGTTATCGCTGTCATTAAGTCTTTTATTTTACTTTGGCTAATTGTTACAGGAACAGCAATAGAAACGTTATAAATCCGTAAGTTGATTGTTTCATGGTACAGTTTTTCTGTGGGATGAGTCTTCAATTTATCACAGAAGAGTCCAGAGAGTGCTGGAACCTGGAGGCATTAGTAATCAAAGAACTAACACTTGCCATTCAGAAAGGGGTAGAAATGAAGTTTGTTTCCATCTTGATATATAAGTAGTAGATAAAAGATTCAGAGCCAATTGGTAGACATCAGGGAACAGCCTGTAACTTACAGAGCCATGTGCTGAAAAAGCATGAGCTTTTAAAATATTCTATTAACAAAACCTAATTTCTATGTGCATAGTACCTCATTGGCAGTCAGGTTTCTCCTTGATCCTTCTGTATTTGTCACTCAACAAATCCATTAAAAATACTGCTTTTCTCTGTGAAGTTAATTATCTACCTATAAATTTTATATAAGGTCAAAAATACATCAAACAGTAGGTGTTTAAACTTTTGCTAAACTGGGAAAACCGGACCATTTTCAGGTTCTAGTCCAACCATATAAAAGTAATTCAAACTGGATGTTTTTTACACCTACTTAAT
Organism: Myrmophylax atrothorax; assembly: GCA_026770055.1. Lineage (NCBI taxonomy): Eukaryota > Metazoa > Chordata > Aves > Passeriformes > Thamnophilidae > Myrmophylax > Myrmophylax atrothorax. The sequence goes on along the minus strand of JAOXXN010000065.1, from coordinate 5,251,652 downwards.
CACATAAGCCCTTCTGCACATTTGTCTGCAGTGGTGAGTACACTAAAAGCCAGTTTTTCTCTGTTTTCCCTTCCCTTTTCACGTAATGTGGTATTTGTCTTGTAATTAGATGTCACTATCTCACCAGCATTACCATCTGCCAGTGCCTGGATAAACACAATACCATAAAATCTCTTTGTAATTTCTTTCTAAGTTTGTATTTTCAGAGATACACCCATGCCTTTATTTTTGGTTGCCTTTGAAAACTCTTCAATACTGTTATTATGCAGTTAATCAATGCTGTAGCAAATTGTACCTCTAACCCAGGTCGCTAAAAATAAAATCATCTTCACTTAAGTCTTCATACAAGCCTTTGCTTTCAGATCTTGATCTTCCAGCTCCCCCTGCTCCCTCTTCCAGGCAGCCACAGCCAGTCTGTGCCCTCCCACTCACCTCGCTGAAGACACACTGCTGCAATTTGTCCTTCAAATAACTTAAACCAGGGACAGAAAATGAGAGTCATTCCTACAGGGAACTTCAGGCACTATTAAACAGAGAGCAGAGGAACATCCTTGAAATAAAAGTCTAAAAACCTTGCTAGCAGCCTACCTTTTTTAGTTAGCAACTGGCTCTCCCAAACCAGCTTTCTGAATCAATCCTCTGTAGAGCTTTATTTGAGATTAGAGTTTTGCTTTTATCTGGATCACAGAAGCTGGATCTGTCTCATTACAGAACACCCCATGGGACAGAATTTGGAAGGTCAGATTGAGGTGTGCACACAAAAATCCTATTCAGAGACCCCAGCATGATGCTCACTGATGGGACACTCAGCAGGGAAGGACCAGAAGCTTCCAGGTTTGTCTGCCTTGCTTAGCTGCTCTTGGATGGCTAGAAGCAAGAAGACAGTTTGACAGCTTAGCTAACCACTTAAAAAGCACTGCAGAAGATAAGATTAAAGTAAAAATTAACAACCCTACCCACACATCATTAACACCTAAATAAGAAGCAGAGCTGTGAGCATCCATACTCTTTTCAGGTGGGTTATTTATCAGACTCTGGGCACAGACTGGCAAGAAAAAGGCAGGCCAACCTTCAGTTTTTACCTGAATATTAACAGAACTTACAGGAATCACTCATCAGCCTTAACACATCTGACTTTGGGCTAAGTATAATGTAAATTACTTAGGCATTAATAGAGATTGATAACTGCTAGTTAAGAATACTCCTGAAGGAAAAGGCTAATTATTGGATTTAACTTTAAAAACTTCTGTCCATTCAATGTTCTTCAGAACTGCTGGACTGCATTATCAAGCATGGCAAAAGCTTTCTCAATAAAAAAATAATCCAAAAACCCACTTCTAGCCAAACCAGCATTTTTTCTAAACGATTTCCCATCCAACAGAAAGGAAGTGTAGAAATAATTGGGGTATTAAAGATAATTCAATAGGATCACAATCTCAATAATTAATCTACAAGTGTGTTTTTACAGAACAATGTAATTTAACTACAAAACATTCCGTGAACCCAATATGAAATTACAAATATTAGCATATGGTACTCTGAAAATGCACGGTGCCAACGGGAAAATGTCAATATCCTCCAGTATGGATGTGCCCATGAGCATGTGTGAGTACAAATCATATATGCACAGTTACATGACACTGCTAATACCTACCACACAAGCTCCTTGCTTTGGCAAATGAAGACACTTTCCTATTCAATGTATAGTTGCCACCTGCAAATTTGGGGCAGGCAAACTTTTATCCTCTTGGAAAACAGACACGATATTACTGTCATGTGCCCTTTACTGTGTGCAAGTTTCACAAAATGAATTTATAAAGTGAACTAAAGGTCCTAAATTTGCTGATGTCAAAGGCTTTATTAATGCATAGGAAGTGACACACCATAAGCAAGGTATCAGTTTCATTTTGTGTAACTTCATGCATCTGACCACTGACCTGAAATTACAATCTTGGCCTTCATTTTTGTCTTTATATCCTCCCAGATACACATCTTAGACCAAATCAGAGTTTTTAACACACTTTAGCAGTTCTCCAACAGCAGCAACCACTTTTCCATGCACTTCAAGGCCTGTGACAACCCTTTGTATCTCTTCCTGCACCTGCACACCAAGCATACCGTGGGCAGCAGTGCTCGAGGATTAAATTTTGTGCAGGGCTTTTTGGCATCTTTCAAGAATAAGCTGCACATTCAACATTTGGGATCAAAGGATCAGGGAGAAGAGGAGCAGTCCAGGACTTGGGACAGATCTATCTTCAGAAATAAGGCAATGCTGTTGGGGCACATTAGAGGAAGTTTAAACAAAATGAAAACCAACAAAAACCCCAGAGCAGGAAAAAACCCAAAGGTCATGGGCAAGAGAGAAGCTCTGAAGAGCCAGCAGCAAACAGGTCTGTGTGTCACCAGAATCATGAGGTGTAGAATGAGCCACCAGCAGGGTTTGCCTCTACATTAAAACTGTACCTGTTCATACCAGCATAAGGGAAGGAGAGGGAAGACACAAGAGAAAACAGCCTTCTAAGAGACACAGGTAATTAATTGCCACATCTTAATGTCAAAGTCAGAGAGATCTAACACACAGGATATATCATTTTGGTATTTCTTAGTCAGGCAAAAGGAAAAAACAGTATTTTGTCACAGAAGGTACTGCTGCTAAGAAAATTAATACTGTGAAGTGAACCAGCTCAATTTGTATGAGCTTGCCTAACAGACAACTGCTGACAGATGATAAGTGAAATTCAGCCTCTCTACAATTTACTTCTGTCTTTTTTTTCTGAATACAGAAGCACATCCTGAAGTAACAAATTTAGGTATGAAATTGTGACTATCCCAGTTGTTAAAAAACATTTTAAAAAATGAACACACCAGTGACCAACAAACAGCTTTTCAACAACTACATCTGGATTTGAGCATCGTATCCCAAAGGGAATTCAAAGGGATGCGTACACCCTCTTTGGCACATAGCTTAGGGTATTGTAACTTCAGGTCAGAGGAGAACAGAGGTTGCAAAGGTGAGCACAAGAGCTGGAAATGTGTGGGATGAAGCACAACTGAGCCTGTGCATCTCAGGATGGTCAGCAGAGACCACAAACACCCAGTGTGCATAAATCAGCATGAGTGTCTGCACCCTCTCTGGGGAGAAAATACCCAAGATAAGGATGATGCTGTTTGCTTTCCCACAGCAACTTGGAGCCATTCCATTAAACAGGTCTGCACATGAAACAGCTCTCCAGAAGCACCTGAGGCCATGACCTGGAACCTGCATGCAGCAGAAGCAGCTGGAGCACAAGCTGTTGCCACCACCTGGGGAAAGAAACATTTCCATGAACTGTGCAGAATGTACAACTGACCCTTCCAGGCATTGTCACACTGGTTTACTTATCTATTTTTTAATTAAGTCACTGGTTGCTTGCATCTTTGGCCACACTGACCATGTGCCTTAGAACAAGGGATCACATTTTGTATGAAGTGTTATTGTTTCTCACTGAACAAATTCAAAAGTATTTCTACTCTAAGTAGTTAACTTTTCTGCCTCAGGCTCAATGATTAGAATCCCTTTAAAAAAGCATTTATTAATCCCTCCCACTTCCTACAGTATAATTCTTAAGAGTTACAATTAGGAAATGTAAATAACTGATTGTGCTGTCAGATGAATCCCGTATTATTCAACTGTCAGATGGAAAAAAAGCCCCCTATAATTGATGGGTTGTTTCCACAGGATGCTGTGAGACATTGGCTATGAGATCAACATCCACTCCTGTATTTAAACTTCCTTGAAACTCCAATGCCTTTATTAAATGACCCCCCTCAGGCTTGACATTAAAGTCTTTTCAGGACATTTCATGACACAGTCTGGGGTTTTGGCTTTTATCTTTTTTTCTTTTTCATTTTCAGCCCTGCTACTGAAGGCTACACAAACTCTCTTCAGGGCTTTGCACTGCCATCCCTTTGCATTCTTTTTCTTCTTTTCTCACCTTCTATGGAAAGGTTTATACAAACACAGTATCTGCACAAGTATCAAAACATTCAAGTTGGAAAGACCCTGGAACAAGACCATCCAAAATGAAAGATGACACTAAGCCAGAAAATGTTTGCAGATCACTGAGTCTTAGACATCTATACCACTGTAGAGCATTTATCCTTGTCAGATACTACTGTGAAATAAATCTTGCATATTTGATTTTTTTGTGTGTGTGCAATTCTCATTTTTTTATTAACTTTTTATAGTAATGCCTGGCCTGAAAACAGGCAGAATTTCTAAACTGTGTGCAGCCTCACTTGCATAAACTGAGGGATCTAAAACCCAGTGAGAGCAATGAATTCATAATTCCTACCATGTGAACAAAATGGCCAAGGTGTCCACAGGGGTGGCCAAGCTCCCCTTCAAACCATTGCAATGAGCTGCCTACGCCAGGTGCCCAGTACCTGAACATGCCTATTGGCTGCACCTGGGAGCTGAGCTCTTCAGCACCCAGATGTTCATCAGGACATTTAAGGGATCTAAAGGGAATTCAATAGTTTTCACTCAGGAGTGACTATCTCCATGCAAACCACTACTCCCCTGAACAGTCAACCCCTTGACTGTCCACTGTTTCTGTAAGAAGCCAAACTAAATCCACCCTTGCAGCTACTGCTATTTGGTTGCAGTACTTTCCTGAAGCTGCTAAAATACACACTTCCATGTCCCTGTGCCCCAACAGGCTGCTACAGAAAAAACTGTAGGCACAAATAAATGAGCCCTCACTGGCTGAACAGGAGAATTTCCAATTACACAGAAAACAAGAAAACCAGCAACTATATTGTACTGGGTTCATTTATTTCCATAAATGTAAGTGAAATGTGTACAACTTTGTAATTACACAAGTGCAATAAAAATATAGTCTTTGTTGCTGCAGTCCTGCAGCTGGAATTCCAAAATTAATCCCATTAGGATTTTCCAACTACTGTTGAGGTGCACTGGCACATGATTTAGCTTCTTCCGTAAGAAAAAACATGATGCAAGGATTTTGCCAGTGGAAGAATAAAATAATAATGAGAGATCATATTTATTGTTCCTCACAACAAGACTTCACACTCATTTTTCTCAACCAGCAGTCTCGTGCTACCCAAACCCATCTTTCTTGCCTTCCTCACATTATGTGAGGCAGCAGAACGTGATTTTATTGTCAGTCTCCACATCCCAGAGCAAAAGCATCCAAACGGTGCTCTCTCAATTGTAGGTAAATTTTTCATATTTCTGTGTGCACACACACACAAATCCAAGAGTTTGCCATTTGGGGACATTTAGAAACAGTTACCAACAGTTAAGGCCAGCATTTGAATAGAACACCTCCCAAAGCTCTCTGCAGAGGATTTTCACTGAAGGCTGTAGGTCTGCTGTGTGTCCTTCACTGAGAGGGTTATGAAGAGGGAGCGCGGATCCTTCCTGTTCCTGCGGACTGTGATCTTCCCTCTCAGCTCCTCTCCTGCAACAGGGAAAAGGGAATTACTGTGGCTGTAGTACTGAACCCCACCAGGAACAGCAAGATGCATTGCATACCCTTATGCTGCACAAGAGGCCTCTCCCAACTAATTAGGATTAAAAAGGCTACCAAGGTTTCCTGTAAGTTGTGTGAGCTCTGAGCAATGGTCTCGACAACAAACCTAAGACAAACTAACTGCAGTTGAGCCTGGCCAGGTGCTGAGTTATGGTGGATGCTTTATTTCTCAGAGGGCACATCCAAAGGGCTGACATGCCAAACATTTCACTTGTGACTGGGGAAAACCACACTAAGCAACTTGGAGTAAAACCACGTGACCACAAAAACCTATTCCACCTCCTGCTCTATGTGCCTTGTGGTTTGTATCTGTGCTGCATTTCATTTAAGTTCTAATTGGGTCATGTTTTGATCTGGCAGGAAACAGAAGTCTTCATGCCACTTCAAGTGTACACATTATTGATTGCAAGTTTTGTTTTACAAAGTGTCAGGCTCTCTTGACCATAACATTTGACAAGTATGTCCTTCAGTTACATCCAGAGAAAAAGGAAAATCTCAATTTCTTTTCAGTCCTTACTAACACCTTCAATTTAAGGTATGTTTGCAAATTCAAGAATATACAACACACAAAATACAAATGAACAAATTTGTACATTTAGGAAGCCCATTGCTGAGCCACTTCAAACCATCACTTTAAACCCACAAGAACTACACCTGAACTACACCCTTGCCCCATTCATCACCATCCCTCACAGCGGCCACATCCACTGTTACTACTTGTCTACCTCACTGGATCCAAAGTATTTCATTATTTACTCTGATTTTAAAAGCCAATATTAAGGTTCTGTTAAAAAGCAGCAATTTCAAAACTAAGCTGGTTTCAAATTCAGGAGTTCTCCATTTGGCACAACTCTCAGTTGCCTCTACAAACAGTAAACTGACAGAAGGTTCACTTTATAGGTTTAGGACATTTTGTCAAAGGCTGCAGTATAAACATTAAAGAAAGCTTAAAAAGAATGACTGTGGTACCCAGGATCAGAACTCTCCCATCATCTTTGATAGTTTTGTATTTTTTCTTCATTTAACAGTCAGTTGGAGATTCCACTATAATTCCTGTGCAGTTTTGTTATTAGGAGTCAAATGACTGACATAATACATTCTGTAAAGAGTTGCGAAAATGGTCTCACAGATTATTTAAACAGATTTGCCAGATAGAAGGCCAAGGTAAAGAAGAAAGGGGATTATAGCTTCACTCCAGGTAGGAATTTAAACCCAGTCTGAACACAGAGATTTTCAAAACTGCTACAAAATTATTTGATATATTTGAACATGCTGTAATATAATTCAGTAAGACTAAAGAGCCTCTCAGAACGAAAACTCCCCCATTTAAATGAATCCATACTTCAATCTTCCCATTTAAAACATCAATGCAAACCAACACAATAAATGAAGCAAAAATTTAAGCAAAATTTCATAAATTACAGCTGACTTCATGGAACAGAACCCTCAGATTCTGTTTGTAAAGGCAGTGAATGAAACAAAGCATTTCCCCAGCTACTTCTTACGTGGTAACCACATGAAATGTGCCTTCCTGAGCAAGCCCTTTGCGAGGGCTGAGGGAAACAACAGCAGTGCAACTGAGTACCAGAGAGGCAGGTCTGCCCAATTAATCAATGTCATGCAGATAGAACATGACTGATGTTTTCCCCCATTCTGCTGTCCTAGGAGCAGCCTGGAGGAAGCCATCGCCGGGACTCAGCTGCATCACCTTGCTCTTATCACGCTCAGTTGAATGCAAGTAAACCACACAGTGCCATTGCAGTTTGATTAGGACAAAACTGAATCCATTACAATCCCCTCCCTGCATTTTTATTATCCCTTGGAGAGGCCTAAAATTTGTCCCCAAACAGAAAAAGCAGAAGAATTCAGCACAAGTGCTGCATAAGCTTGGTAGTGCAGGAGAAAATACATCCCTGTGTCCATACTGACTCCCTGTCACATAATACATGTGTGATTACAGGCTCTACAGAACGCCCTGCACATGTGCTCAAATACAAACCAGTTTATTTGGGCTCTGACTTTCACCATCAGTAGAACTGTGAGCAATTGCATCTGTCACTTGTGTTTGTGGAATACAGTCACAGCCAGGGCACGCCTGCAGTCTGTGAGCCAAGGCACCCCCCTCAGTGCAAAAGCCCCACCACTAAGAGCATTCAGGCCTAAAAAAATCGTGTTTTTTCCGTCTATAAAGGATTTGATCAAACCCCAAGACCCTATACAGTCCCCTGCATACCTATCCATAACATCTACTCATGGGAAGAACCACATAGCCTTTCAATCCAACCTGGTGTCTCCTCCCTTCTCTGATCACCATAAAGGCTGAAGGAGTTACCAAAGGCAGCCAGCAAACAAGGTCTTCCAGGCTTCCTTCTTTCCTCCCTGTGCAAGAGCTTTATGAAGCTATCAGAGGGACAATTAAGAACACAGCCCTCTAACCAGTCTTTATTCTAAACCCCACTAAAATTAATTCTTCCCATGAAAGAGCTCTCTGGAACTGTTTCAAAGAGAGCTGCTAGAAAACTGCAGTGGATTTGGGCTAAAGACACCTTAACTTCTGGATTACTGGGGAAAAGTATCTTTACAAATCCCTACACCATAAAGGACCACATGATGATTTTGTGCCTTCAGTCACAAAACAGTAAGATTTGTTACTGCTCTTGTCCTCATTGGAGGTTGACAATTTAAACATGATTCAGTTTTCCACTCTAGATTAACTGGACCCCCCTACTGCGCCCTAGGA
>JAOXXN010000065.1:5193265-5207527 GCA_026770055.1 Myrmophylax atrothorax | reverse complement strand
ATTCCTTTCTGCTCTCGGGCTTTGCATTTCCAACATTTTCAAGCACTTACATTCACATATTAACAAAAGATTTCACACTGGTCAGTATCACGTAGGGAAGGAAAAGAAAAAGCAAACTCACAAAGCAAGCCAGACAAAGAGGAATCTTCATTTGCATCTAGGCAACATAATGTTCCTTTCTGAGCAGTGTAGGAACAGTGTGCACACTGCCCAGCTATCAATCTTACTTCCACAGCATTGTCCTCTTTATCTCTGTATTGCAGCAACCTATAAAAATCCTAACATTCCCAAATATTTAGAATATCTAATTAAGTGAAGTGCACATGGCTATGCAATTATGACATTAAAAGGTAAATCAGCACCCAAATGAAAAACCTGGAATATTCAATACTTCATTTCTTACGAGAGCTGGGTTTTGAAATCCTTCACCTTAGAGGCACTGATTTACAACATCACTTCAGTTCAGCTGCTCAAGTTCCTTTTAAAACCAAATCTTGGGCTCCAGAATGAGAAATGTGATCTTGGGAACATTAATCTTGGTGCACACATTAGGCAACTGATCAAAGGTTTCTCTGAAAGAACTGTAATTACATTTCTAGTGAAGCCACTATTCTGTCAGAAATCACCAACCATAATGTGCTATTTTTAAACCTCTACAGTTGAAGCCAATGGCTTAAACCTGCCTTGAAACTAATGACCTCAACACTAAACTAAGCTCGTGCTTCAAATAACATACATTATAGCAATGGAGGGGAAGCTGCAGATTTCCAGGTCACTGAAATAGGCAGTTTTAAAAGAAAAAAACAAACACACAACAATAACAAAAAAAACAACTGCAAAACAACAACAACAACAAAAACACAGAAAAGGCAAATGAATTGATTTTCACCTTTCCCTGGAAACCAGACAGGTTTGGATTCATAGGGAATATATGACCTCTCTCCCAAAGGGCCTTATACAGAGTAGAATGGCCACAGTTTGTAAAGAAACAAAACCCACCAAAGAATCAAGAAACTTCGAACTTAAGTTTTTGTTACTGATCTTAAATTTCAAGCAGAAAAGAATTTTTAAGTCCCAACAGCTGGAATGATCCTGAAGAAAACCTGCATTTTGAAGTGCTTTCTGAAGGTCTGTGATATGAAGAGACTGAAAAGCAGAAGTTCACAAAAAAACCCAAACCCACAAACTTACCAGAGATGTTTCCTACCACGTTTTTGATGGTCACTATGAAGTTCAGCCTGGCACTGGGTCTTGCAACCCAGATTTCCTTGTTAGGATGAATGGCAGGCAGCAAGCACAAGTGTGTCACACCACCAGCCAGCACAGGAAAGGAAGGCACAGCAGGCCAACAGCTGAAATCCAGAGGATTCCAGGAGATGGCTCACTGAGACAGTTTCCTGTTGTCCATCTCAATAACTTTGTACTTTTAAAATCAGTTACTTTTATTGCTACACTAAAAAGCAGCAATAAACAGTAACACTGTTTTCCAGCTGTCCCTGTATTTGCAGATTCCCAGAGCAAGCACCTCACCTCCTCATTGCCTTCCAGCAGGCAGGACAGTCCTCAGCTGAATATGCAGACTCAAGTATTTTCACTCATCAGGATGACCTGGCTAGGTGACTAATACAATGTTTCTCCATTACTTTCACCTGAGCAGTGACTGAGGAATAAAGTGCTTTAGAGATCTGCAAACCAACTAAACGAACTTTACTGCACCCAAAGCAGCCCAATTGTACTTGGAGAACCCGGATTTGAAAGAGCTTGAACAAAAGGAGCAGGAATTGTATCCAAGTACCACATAATCAGGACTGCCATCCTATCTCTCACATTGGCTAAGGCACTGTTGAAGCACGATAGATTTGGTTAAAGAAACAGCATCACCTAAAGAATAACTTCTCAAATTAAATAAAACAACACATTTTTCCCTGAAAATAACTACATTTTGAAAAGAATATTCATGCACCTTACCATCCATTCAGATATAATGACATCCACTTTTTCCACAGGCAGATCTACTTCTTCTATTCTTCCTTTGACTAATGTAATAGTATTTTCAAGTTTATTTAATCTGCAAGTCAGAACACAAACGAATTAGTTCTATTTCTGATTTCTGCTGTCAAGAGAGACATACTGATATCTACATTTCCTGAACTTTCTCCTTTAACAAATCAAGAAAGCACTAGAACACAATATTCCTCAGTTATATTTCAGAGGGAACGTTTCCAAGTAGCTAAAAATTGCAGCAGATTAAGTGCCAGGCAAAGATGGCAGACAGGAGATCTGTGTACCTGCAGCGTGCCAGGCATGCAAATGTGCAAGCTTCAGAAATGAGGAAAAGAGGACAATTTGGAAATGATGGTCCTCTCTCTTAAGAGTTGCTTGTTCCATTTCTCCTCCTTTGACCTCCACAGCAGAATTCTACAGCAATCAGAGCCTACTGACCACACCAGGATAGCAAAGGAAATTAACTTCCTTATGGGGCTGTTTTGCATGACTTGGTTTTTTATTTAACCAAACCAGCTGCAAAGCCCCTGAGGACAAATATTCCCTCTAGATCGGTCTTACAGCTATTCCACAATAAAGGCACCCTGCCCACGGTGATGGTGGGCAAAAGCACTGCAGTACTCAGGTATTACCTCAGGTGTCTGTAATGGTACAACCACCCTGCATAGGAGGAGGGTTTTGTGATGGGACTACAGGTTCTGAAACAGTAACTGCACAACGCTGAAATTACTGAGTATGTAAATGCTTGAAATCTACTATTTTTCTTCTTGGCAAACCACCTTAGTCTTTCTTGCACACCCCTTTATTACAAAGCTGTTCTCACAGAGAGCAGAAAAGTATTCTCAGCACCGAAATTTATCTTCCCACTGCAGTTCTTATCTCTGTCCCTTCGGTTGCTATCCTGATATCTTACTCTTACATTCTGTCTGGCTTTCAATGCAGACCAGTAATCACATGAAAAATTCAATCTCAAAGACAATGGGAAAACTATCAGAATGAAGGAAGGGAAAGGAAAGGGTCAAAGGGCTACTTGAACATGTGGGCTGTTGCAAAGACCAGTTCAATACTCTACACAAGCCAGTCTTCTGTTACAAGCATAGCAGTTCATCACTAATATTATCTTTAATGCTATAACCAGAAGTAAAACCAGAAGTTCAAAGTGAGAAATAAAATGTTAAAGAGCTACCACCCACAGCAATAATTTAAGGTTAAAAAGAGATCTAAGGATAACCTCCTAAATGACCACATACAAGGGCATGATTTACATCAAGAGAGGAAAAATATAAATTAGTTACATACTTGTTTTCAATTATAATGTTTAAAAAACCCCAAACCAACCAATGTAGTTCACACATTGAAGGAAAAACTGCTGATATGCTATTTAGCAATTATACTTCAACCTTCTATTCTACCATAGCAGTGATAGATGACAAAAATCAAGTCAATTCACTGTGCTAGTAATTCTGGGGGCACTATTCACAGCAAGAAAAGGAGAAGGCAATCATTTAGTCAAAAGTAAGTTCATTTCTTTAAGGCTGCTCAGGCTACTTATTCCAGTTTACTTACACACATGGGTTGCACTGTTTCCAGTAATTAGCATACTAGAAATTAACCTGAATTCTGGGAGGGACAAAAGCTCTTGAGCGCATATTTGAATCACAGGTGGAAGCACAATGCAAAAGTAATCTTTAAGCTACACAGAGTTGTTTAGTATTCCAATAAATATTTGTTATTCCACTGCAAGTTTGTCAGCTTTATTCCCTTAGGAAAAGTGTAGGTTTAATCAGACGAATATAAATTGTTTTGATGTGAACTGGAGACTTCAATGTGAATTGAACCTTTTACAGCAGAAAGTATCTATAAATGTGCAGCCTTACTGATGACTCTCTGTGCACTCCAAGTGGCAATTCATCACTCTTAAGAGTTTTGATTCATTGTTTCTCTTAAAGGCCTGCCCTTCTCCTCACCACAGGTTAATACATGTTGGCTGTTACTTTTAGTTTCTCTTAAGTATAAATAACACTCAAAGAACTTTGTGCACTTGCTGGAAGATATGAACAAGCCTAAACTTGTAATCTAGTACATGAGAAATAAAACACTATTTCACATTTGTAACCACTCTGAAGATGTCAGGGACTCCTGGGAAAGGTTCTCTTTAAGGAACAAATTCTTGCACCAGAAAAGTATTTTCATCAAAGATGCAGTTAATGCTTAACGCGGTTCTTTTCCCAACCAGGTATTTATTTAACAGAGCAATTCTGCAGCATCCAAGTGTGCAGTGCTGCACCACCAATGTGTGAAGGGGTACCTACCCAGTTCTGCCCACACAACATTACTTCTGTACAACTGAAGCTTGCCAAAAAAAAAAGATCTGGCACTCCCAAATTCTTCACCATCTACCTGGATTGGGTTTTTTCCCCCCCACAGCTGCTCTTACAAAATCAACCTAAACAAAAAAACCTACCTGCCTCAGCTACCAACAGCACACACCTACACCTGCTGTTTCACACTGGGAAATCCTTTTTAAGTCTTCAGAATGTTGTTGCTTCATTTTTCCATATGCTCACGGTCTCCCTTAATATACTCCAGAGGTAACTTAGTGACACGTGGTGTGGGCAAATGAACCATGAGGTGGGCAGAAAGCTGCCTACACTAAGAAGCTCAAGAGGTGAGAGGAGGAGTACAAATCCTAACCAGCAGCAGTTACTGGAGGTGTTCCTCAGGGTTCAGTGCTAATTCTCATACTAATTAACACCTTTAGTGACCTAATGGGACAGAAGGCACGCTCAGCAAGTCAGTGGATAATGCTGAATTAGGAGTGAGCAGTTCATAGGGTAGGGCTGCTATTTTCTGTAATACAAAGTACAGAAATTATTTAAAATTCCCATAATGAAACAGAAAATTAAACAACTACATATGCACCCACCACTTGAACAACTTGCACTGAGCTTATCTAAATCAGAACTTTTATAACTCAAAGCAGTGCAGACAGGTAAAGTTTGTCACATCATCTTGGTGTCTAACTTAAGATTTTATCAGTTGCAACATTTAAAATGTAAGAATGGAAAATGGACAGGCAGCATCCAGCTGGAGCCTCTGCAGCCAGGCAGCACTGGCCCTGTGGTACCATTAGGGGGAAGGTCTGTTTTAATTACTCCTACCAGGAGGGCAGACAACTTCCCAGAACATCAGAATCTGTGCTCTTTCTTAGGGCAAAGAATGCCTTCAATAAAACACAGACTGAGTGATAGGTGATCAATAACTAGCAACAGCATTTTAGTAACTTTTGACAGTAGTAATTACCCTCCTTTTCTTGTAACTTTTCCTACCTAATGATGTCCATTGCCTGATAGAGGATTTCAGATTGGTCGACTCCAATCACTTTCTTGGCACCCGCTTTGGCAGCAAACATGGAGAGTATTCCAGTTCCACAGCCAATGTCCAAAACCACCTGAAACGAGTAAAATGGAGGTAAAAACATCGTATTTTCCGTGCTATGAATTTTCTCCACTTCTGTAGCATCAAGTTTTACTGCTACAGGCAGAGATACCCAAGTCAAACTGCAGTTCTAAATCCACACTCTCCACCACCTTTTCCAGACAGACAATGAAGCAGATGAACTCCAGCTGAAGGTTAACTTAGTCATATGAGAAACAACCACCAGCAATTTTTAGGGCAGTCACTAAAATGTTACATGAATAGGAGAACGAAATTATAACCTTTTAATCACTGAATCACTAATTGAACATAGCACTGGCATTGAAAAAACATATTCTAACTACAGTTTTCATTAAAAGTCTACTCAGAAACTGTATTTAGGGATCCTCTGCCAGAAATAACTACAGTGCCCCAAAACAGCTATGGCTCAAAGATGACTAAATTTCAAAGTGGTCACTGGGACAGTTTTAACACCAAAAACATTTTCTGTCTAGCACTATTTATAATCAAAGTAGAACCAAAAAAAATCCAGTAGGATGGGATTCCTGAGTTTTCATGAGAAGAAAAGTAAACTTCATCACTACACCTGAAAAAGTACAATCAGCACAGCAACAAGATCCATGCAAATGCCTGGGGTTTAGCTGCTCTAGGAAGACTGAAAAAAATGCAAAGCAACTAAGAAGAGAGTACCAAATTTATTACTAAGTGGAGTTGAGCTGCCTGCAGAGTTAAACTTAATCATTGAGAGGTCTTACCAAGTAGCCTTGCTAAAGCCTTGCTATCATAATAGTATATTTTTCTAACTGCTGGAAACTTCCCAACTGCTTAAAAACTGATGAATGTATTGCAGGAGATTTTTAAGCTGAGTTTCAGGTTTGATGTTTTTACAGATTTGCTGAGGCTGAAAGGCACTTTTGGAGATGCTGAGGGTGCATTTTACTGCGTTGTTCAGATTGTCAGCAGTCTTACTCTTAGACTCCTACTTAACAGAGTTAAGCTTTACTAACGGTGTTAAAAAACTTACCACTAAACCCCAAAACATTCAAAACCCATCTGAGAATTAAACCCCCATTTTACACAATACTTCAAGGCCATAATGCACCCTTACTGATACCCTTCCCAGGTCAGGAGCTACTGAGCATTCTTGCTTGGGCACAACAAAGCCTTGCATGTGCACTTTTCCATCTCTCCTGACAAAGAGTATCCAGGTAAACACTGGGATGCTCTGCACCTTAGGCCTGCTTGCCTTCCCTTGTACACAATCCTTTACATGGACACAGAACAATCACCCTGAGGCCAGCAGGAATAAAACCAGGGGTTTATCCTCAGCAGCACAGTGTAAGTGACCTTCTCCTGGGGTGTTCTGGGAAGCAGTGACTGAGGAATTGACTGCCACCTGCCTGGGTAGAACAACTTACAACCTGAAATCAGACTAAAAAATATTAGTGTGATGAATTTTTTACTGCACCAGGCTGGCCAGGAAAGTTGAGGGACAGAATTAGTTGCTCCATGTACAACTCTTGGCAGCTACATTTCAAAAGGAATAGACTCTACAACTCACAAGTTACAAATGAGTATGTTATGGCTACAGAAATCCCTCGGCTGGATCTGTTGGAAACAGGAATAGAAAATAAAAATCAATATTCTTGCAGCTGCTGAAACCTCACAGCCCCCAACATCACCTATTCTAACACTGGACCCATGGTAGTTAACGCAATCACTGAGCCATGAAAGGTGGAAGTCACAGCCAAAAATAAACCCCTGTCAAAGAATGATCCTGATGTACAGTTGCATGATAGAGAGCAATCACCACAAACTGGAAAAAACCAAAACAGACACCACTTTGGACAGCTGCCCTGGTCACTTAAGAACCCAGATGGAACTCATCTAGCCTTAGGCAGCGGATGGGGGGAGAAAGAGGCACTGGAGAGAAAATACACAAGCTGGAATCCATCTGAGGAACGGAAAGACAAGCAGAATGATCCCCAATTAGCCTAAGGACAAGGGTCTGCAGCTCACACATTCTAGTGGTGATCACATATGGCCTCTCACCAAAGGTCTGGCGCAGCTGGACCCGTGGTTTGTCTACACAATAATACACTGCAGCACCACATCCTTCTCTGCAGTGAAATCAAAACTGATACTCTACTTTTAGCAACAGAAAAACACACAGAATCAGTAGGTCTTGTAATATGGACAATTAAATTAATTCCATCAATGAACTCTTTGTTTTAAAGACTCATTTTATTCCCTGAATACGGCATTCATCTTCCCTTGGACTTCTATTCTACCACAGAACCAATACTTTACTAAACCATGTTTTTCCACCCAAAAATACTCATTGTAAAATGGGCCACATTTTCTTTTACTATGTAACACACCTTAACTACTCCTGCCAGGTAATCCAAATTATCCCATTCTCATCTCCAATACATTAGACAGGTTGAAAATAAAGGCAGCAATCTGGATTCATACAAGCTTTAAAAATCTGTTTTGAAAGCTGAGAGAGAAGAAACAAATTGGCTGGTTCTGAATAAAGTTTGCCTAATAGACAAACCTAGATATTGTTACCAACTCTCACCATGCAGGCACACCTCTTTAGGATACAGCAGATTGCACAAAGGCAAGTACAACAAATTCAGCTCTTAGAAAAAGCTCCTCCCAAACTACCTTACAGGTGTCCTTCCAGAAACAAAAGCACCACTATGTATTTTGCATGGAGGAACACAATATGGGAGTTCTAGGAAATACAGTATCAGATTTTTACCCTTTAAAAAAAAATGTAGTCAAACTTTAAGTGAAACAGCCTTTTTCTTTAAGTCAGAAGTTTCACTCATTAATATGGCTCTGAGAGCATAATAGGATACATTAATTCATACAAAATACCTTAACACTTCCTTCAGCAGAAGTTTAGATCTCTGAAAAAATCCCATATCTTCTCCATAACTGAGTACCAGGTGAAAGCTACATCACGGTTTTGGTCAGACACAGGGGACACTGGTGACACACATGGTGATTATGGGGAACTCAAAGCAACTGAGAATCTGTCTTTCAATTCAACCTCAACACATCATGGTGGGTTTGGATCCACTAAGACTTCGAGGTGATCTTGACCAAAAAACTGCTGTAAAAACCATGTTCAGAAATCAATTTGAAGATGTTGCCATAACTGAGAAGTTTTTCTTCCGGGAAGCTGAATGCTTTCCCAACACCAGAGTAAGCACACACATTCTCGAGGCTGTTCCCTGAGCAAGTGTGTCCACTGCTGGGGCAGAAGCAACATTGACTCTAACAGTTAATCCATGGTTTGTTTTGAATGTTCCCAGTGTGTCCATACAGCAGAGACAAAACACAACCAATTCTGAAGAACCACTGTTCCACGAGGACACACATTTCATGTTACTTCAGATCAGCCTTACCCTCTAGAAACCTGCAGTTATCAATTTTAGGGACATCTGTGAAACTGAATTTCTCCCAGGAAAGTTTCCTTTCCTTTATTGATCTTTCTGCTTTGTTAGATGAGCTGCCCACCTGTATAGTCACCTGCATCATTTAAGTAGCAGCAGTACAATTCTACACTTTCACTTGTTCTCTCACTACAATTAAGGAGTTTAGAAATGTTTAGCAGAAATAGGCTTGTTACATGAACTGAGGCAAAAAAAGGGAGAAAGTTATTTCCTAATTTTTTTCTGCTGTAGTTGCCAATTGAAAACTGAGGTAAGACATACAATGAATAGGCACTATTGACCTTGAAATACCTCCTGCCAGGACAAAACTGTATCTCTCTCACCTCTCCTACAAAGAAAGGCTGAGAGAATTGGGATTGTTCAGCCTGGAAAAGGGAAGCCTTAGGGATGACCTCATTGCAGCCTTCCTGCACCTGAAGGGAGCCAACAAGACAAAGAGGGACTATTTACAAGAACATGCATTGAGAGATCAAGGGGGAACAGCTTTAAACTGAAAGACAGTAGGTTTAGATTAACAAAAAAAATCTTCCCTGTGAGGGTGGGGAGCCCCTGGCACAGGTGCCCAGAGAAACTGTGGCTGCCCCATCTCTGGGAGTGTCCAAGGCCAGGCTGGACAGGGCTTGGAGCAACCTGGGCTGGTGGGACGTGTCCCTGCCTGTGGAGGAGGGTTGGAATTCAATGTTAAAGGTCCCTTCCAACCCAAACCACTCTATGGTTCAATGAACTCAAAACACAGCAAACTAATCAGCAAGTAGAAAGACAGAAGACAAGAAGAGGATCATAACTGCACAGGGCCCATAACCACTGCAGGGTCACATCAGTCCAATCCTCCTCCCTGCAAGTGAAATAGCAGTTCCCAGCTCTAAGCCCTTCATAATACCCGACTCCGGAGACACTAAACAACACTAATTCAAAAATCAGTTCCACATGAATTCCTTCCCAGCTCTAATTACACAGGGCTTCTTGGACATTTTTATTGTATCAGGCATACATAGAAATCCACTTAATTCTGGTAAAGAGGCCCTCAGAGAGATTCCACCTAATAGACTGGACAAGAAAGGCTCAACTTCACCCCGCCAACATAATTAATGACCCCCCGCCATGGCAGGCAGCACAAGGACAATGCCATCCCCACTGCTCTTATCAGCACTCTGCACCCTCCAGCTGCTGAACAGCTCCCCACCACCTAATAACGCCACAGCACCTTAAATCAAACCCTGTCACTGCCATTCCATGTTCCCAGAGCTACTGAGTAGCCAACCTAAAGGTTTTCCACCATTTGAGAAAAAATAAGCCATAAATGCCTATTTTTCTGAGCTATTTTACCTACCTTGTCCTTGAAGATATGGGGGTTTTGGTAGATGAAGTCACGATAGCTTTCTGTACGCACTTTATCCTGTTATTGAAAAGCAAAATGTGTTCATTTTTTTCACTTAGGCACTGCATGTCATTCAAAAATGCTGAAAATCTTCCTTTTTAATTTGGCCTGAGATGTTTTGTGCACACTGTACTTACAAGGGCTGTGCAGTGAGGACACTGCCCACACATATTATTTCAGAATTTACCGTCTTTACAAACGAAGCCAGTTGCCTCAGTTGGAGTTAAAACAAGAAACTGGCTTAGTTTCCTGACGTGCTGTGTTCCATTTTAAGTCTTTCAAAGTTATTAATACCTCTTCTCAGGAACAGCAGAATGGCAATACTGCATCAACTTCACAAAACAACCTCCTACACAATGGCAAACATTTGAATCATGAGCCCATAAAACGTTTTGTATCATTCTCTGACACTCCTCCTTTTTTAAAGAAATCTTGTGTCACAGAAGTTATGCATCAAACTAACCTGTTCCATTGCTGAACAAACTGCAAGTTTGCAAACCCAATTGCAAACTAGTAAATAAAGCTCTACAGCCCATTCTATGCAAGTCCAATAGAATAAATAAATTTGACTTTAATACAACAGGGCTGGAGAATCTGGAATGTTTTCAAGCACAGAATAAACATTTCTAGTATCTTAGCACATCAAAGGTAGCAGTAAGGCTCAGTTTTCCAGCAAGGTAATCTATTAAAACATTGATTCTCTTACCATGCACCAGCAGGTACACAAATTGACAGCCAACTATAGGTTTTGGAACTGCTGTTGCAGTTCAAGTGTTACAGCAAGGTAAAAAAAAATTCAGCAATTTTTTATCTAGCACAAATAATGCTTAAGTATAAAATCCCAAGTGCTTCTATTAAATCTTTATCTACTATAGAAATTCTAGAAACAAAAGAGATTTTTTACAGTGAGAAAGAACAAAGTCTATTTTGACAGAAAAACAAGATCAAAAACACTGGCTGAGAACAAAGGATATGTTACTAAAAAAATTGGAAACAAAAATAATTATTTTGAAGGTTGAAAAGCCTAAAATGCAGTTTTAAATTAGATTATCAGACACAACCCAAAGAAACACTTATGCTTGATTTTAGAAAATTCTACTTTAAAATTACACACAATTAGCATGAATAACAGAAACTGTGACCCTTTAAACCCGTACTGGTTTACTCTGATGTTGTATTCAGAGCAACTATTTTTAGTGCTTCACCTCCACTGCAGCACAGAGCAGCATTTGCTGAAACGACCAAAAAAGTTTAAAAATAAATAATCAAAACTGTAATGTTCAGCATCAATTGAGAAAGCAGCCAGCTGGAAACCTTCCAGCCTTCCACCCTGCCCACTCACACTGCCAAGTGAATCAATACACCTCAAGCTGCTGCCTCCACTCAGTCACTTCAGGTGTCTCTATCCATCAACTCCCTTCTCTCACTCACCATTTCCATGTGATGCCTTTTTGTTTTGTTTTTAAGTAAAGTGGTAAGAACATTTATTAAGATGATAGTCAAGAAATTCTTGAGCAAAAAAGAGGTACAGTAGGGGAAACACTGGCCACTTGGCCCTTGTGAAGCAACAACATTCTTCCTCCATCCCTGAAGTGTTTGCAATTAAAAAAACCCCAAAACCACCAAATGGAAAGCTTGTCCTACCAGACATAAGGAACAAAAGGTTCAAGACTGAACAGTGTCAGAAACACTTACAATTCAGCCAGCCAGGCTCCTTTCTTAAAAATTTTCATGTACCAAGTCACTATATTTTTGTAAATAAGGTAGACATGAAAAAGAAATCCAAATGAATGCCCAGCATACAGGAAAAGTGTCAATGTACAGACAATAACCAGCAACGTATGTTTCAGAAAGTCAAAAGTCTTCTTAAAAGCATTCTGACAAACCTGCCCTGAAATCAATAAAATACAATTTTGTACCAATGTCCTTGTGCAGAGATGCAGATTTATTATAAACTTTATTAGCAAAGAGAAAGGCTTCCTCATCCTACAGCCTGTAACATCTCAAATGTCAGCTTTACACAAATGCAAAACCAAACATCCATCCTTTTCATTTATCTTCATTACTTCAATTGTATTTCTATAAACTATACATTTTGGAAAACATGCTTCTACTTCTGCAGCCTTCTCTGTGCTTCTGTAGAATCTCCTCCCCTCGATATTAACCTCATGCTTATACTGTTCTTAGCATGGGTTCATGTGTATTTCTACATGGGGGCCACTAAATGACTTAGAAAGCTGAAAGCTTTATATTTTTGCTGCAGGGACAAAGTCAGTTCACAACTCTGTATTCTATCTCTACATTTAATTCTGGCTTAAAATTATAAAACTCTTTATAACTTTTGTAACAATGATACCTTCTCTGAAAGGAAGGATTATGAGATTTTTCATT
Source organism: Myrmophylax atrothorax (assembly GCA_026770055.1). Classification (NCBI taxonomy): domain Eukaryota; kingdom Metazoa; phylum Chordata; class Aves; order Passeriformes; family Thamnophilidae; genus Myrmophylax; species Myrmophylax atrothorax. Next base: position 5,194,849 of record JAOXXN010000065.1, on the reverse strand, counting down.
TACATGCCAATTATAAGCTGTTGGGCTTCGTGGGTTTTATTTAAAATTAAAAGGGCATACATAGGTTTGCCTTTGGAAAGTTTTAAGTATTAATTTTATCTTTATCAGTTTTAAGTATTAATTTTATCTTTATAAAGGAGCACACATTTTTCCCAGCTTATTCAGTGTCGTTATAATACACTGACCCAAGGACAAGAACCAATTTCTGTTTACCGAGTGCAATAGGAAACCACAACATTTGAGAAATGGTCTTGTCTAACAAATTTAAATCATTAGGAAAATTTAAAACTAAAGAAAAATATTCACTGTCTGTTCTATGTTTTATCCTCTAGTTTTCAAGCATGCAGGAAAAAGCTGCTTTTGGCAAGGTAAGGTTGTGGTACAGATACTGTGAGATCAAGCATATTTGTAAATGATTTTATGTTCCTAGTGCTTCCTGTAAACAGAATTCACACAAAGGAAATAAAACTGAATGAAGATGTCTCAGCAAAACTCCTGTGGAAAAAACTGTCCTGGATAGAAAGGGTTAAAAATGCAGCTGCTCTGCAGTATATTTATGGGCACACAGCCCACTTCATTTTCTCTCCTTCTTAGTCCTACTAAGATGCAGCTGAGGTGACTTTCTAACCTTTAGCATCTCTTCATGTATCCCATAATGCCCATAGGAGCTGAAGTAAACACCATCCTCATCCTCCTGGAGGTCTGCAATGGCGCTGGATGCCGAGCTGCTCCTGACATCTGTGTTCATCACAAAATCCTGGGCAAATCGCCTGCAATCAATTTGAAAGACACCCTTGAGACGTGTTTATGGGACCGGGAAAAGGAGGCGGGGTGTGGGGGAGAAAGGGCTCGGGAAAGGGCAGGAACGCAGGGAAGGCCGCACAGGGGTTTGCCAGCGATGGGGCCGCTTTAGGCGTGCACACCCTCCCTCTGCAGGCTCCTCCGGGCTGCTGCACCACGCGCTGCCTCCACAGGAAGCAGCTGTTCGCAGGGAAACACTGGATCTGGTGTCTGTTTCCGAGGAAGGATCACTGCTGCTTTGCTCGCTGGTACAACAGCCAGCACCGCGGCGCTCAAGGTGTTTCAGGCTGTGTGATGCAGACATGGACTCGGGTCAAAGCACAACAACTGCAGCCCACACGACCCTGTGTGACTAGTGGGAGGCAGAGGAAAGTAGTTTAAAACTGAAGCATTCGGGTGAAAACGAAACAGAGCTTAAAATTCAATTTATTACTTCAGTCTCATGTTGTTTATTTTTCCTCCTCCATGGTCCTATATTCCCAAAACACATGAGGAAAAACAATTAAGAGAGTTGGGACTGCGCAGCCTGGAGGAAAGAAGGACCCAGTGTGACCCTACCATGGCCTTCCAGTACCTGAAGGGTCTACAAGGAATCTGGAGAGGGACTTTGGACAAGGAGTGCCAGGACAAGGGGGAATGGCTTTAAACTGAAAGACAGTATGTTTACATTGTATATTGGGAAGAATTTTTTTTTTTGCTGTGAGGGGGGTGGGCAGGCCCTGGCACAGGTGCCCAGAGAAGCTGTGGCTGCCCCATCCCTGGAAGTGTCCAAGGCCAGGTTGG
>JAOXXN010000065.1:5143728-5168075 GCA_026770055.1 Myrmophylax atrothorax | reverse complement strand
TTGGGACAAAAAAAAAAAAAAATCTCAACAGCGGGATGAAAGAAAGTGCCATATCAATTTCATTTCCATTCCTCACTGTTAGGCTTCAAGTTTCAGAAAGTTTCCTTGCCCATAACTGCTCCACTCCCAGGCAGCTGCACATGATATCATTTGGAGCCTGGTCGCATACCCCGTGTTTCCCCCGAGCTTTGCCCCTGAGCTGCAGCCTGACAGGCATCAGCCAGACCCAACCTGTGTCTGAAAAAAGCCTGCACAGCGTTTTCACATGTAGCAGCTGAACCAAACTTCACAAAAGAATTGGTAAAAGGTTAGCATAGATTGACTGTTTCCAAATTGGAATACTAATGATGATCTTTAATGAAGCCTGACAGTACAATCTGTTTCTTATTGTTCCCTAAGTGCTGGCTACTGATCATATTCACTGGCTTTAGGTGACGAGGACAGACAGGGACAAATGGGACCCACTGGTGAGCAGGACTGTGCACAGCTGATCTTTCAACAAGGATTAAATTCATTAAAATGATTCTCCCATCAGAGGAATCAATCTTTTGATTTGTTATCATCTTAGTGGTTATTAATTTTGAATGATGTCTAATTGGTGCCACTACTGGTTGGGTCAGCTGGCTTAGTAATCTTCTTAGACAGCAGTAAAGAATACATAATTTTAGTAGCTCTAGCAGGAAGCAGGGGAGCTGAAGAAGGAAAAAAAACAATCCCCAGTTCGATTTAATACCTCTCATAATGTGTAAGAACAATGGAGCAAGTAGGCAAAATACCTGCCAGACCCAGCTGGTGACAACTGACTTTGCTTTATTAATTTCACCACTTTTAATACAAAATTAAGGCAGTATTTCATAAAGATAGTCTTAAATAAATGTTTCATTATCGCCTTGATAATAAGCACAATTGGAAATACTTCATTTTCTGGGCAAAGACCATCTGCTCAGGGCAGGAGAGGGCTCAGGGGCAAGGCCAGACTGACCAAGCAGGTCATCTCTAGACTTCAGAGGTAGAACCTGCACAGGCTGTATTGTGCCTGGCCCAACCATTTCAGGCCTTGGCCTTAGCTCCACACTCATCTCCCATTTCTTCTCACAACCAGTATTTTGAAACCAATGCCAGTGACCACTTAGGATTGGGAGGTTCTGGTCTACTACTCAATTTTTTAAGGCATTTCAGCACTTTAAAACACCAGTGGGAGTTTAGAAGAGATCATGGAAGCACCTGAGCAAGGCTGTTTATCTGCCTTGTTTTGGTGTTTGGGCTGTGTTTATCACCTCCACAGCTAAATGCTCCAATAATGCCTAAACCATCCCTGCAAAGTGCATGTGGGGCTTCCTGTGTTGTTCAAACTGACAGAGCAAGAGAAAGGCCACTTTCTGTGCCTTAGAACCACAGACACCTTTATGAGGTGGGAACAAAACTGGCCCTGACAGAGCTGGGATGTGACAGACTATTTCCTCCTGTTCACTCTTGGAACATCAGTATGTGACTGCCACGGATAATCTGAAGGAGAGCTAAATCCTGCATCTTGGATATTCACTCAATTAAAGCCCCTGAGATTTCTGCTGAAGCAAGTGTTATCCAAATCTCCCTGAGATGAGAACAGGGACACAAGTCTTGGGTTTTGCTAGGGACATAACGCTTGGATTTTCTACAAATAGGAAATTGTTTATGTCTTACCTATCTATTGTCATAGACACACAACTGTGTCCTCATTACTTTGTGAATGGAGCAGTTCATGTGGGAAGGCACCTCTTTTATCAGTGCAGTAGGTGTTTAGGTGATCCATACCCAATAATCTAACACATTTGGGGGCTGAATGTGTTCCCCCTCTGCCCTGCAGCTGGCAAAGGGAACTCTTCTGCAAATCCTCTCTTTCACCATACCCTTCTCCAGCCCCACAACCAGCTGTCTCATGGAAAAAGGGAATACTCTGCATGACAAGTAACAGTGGCCCAATCCTGCTTTCTCATGGAGTGATCTCCTCTTCTGAGAAGTCATCAAAATTGCTGTAATTCTCCTGTTTTATCTAAAACCTCTGTTAGGCTGGAACAATAACACTTGAGTAAAAATTACTCACACACATTAGTTTTTTGGAGTCAACAGCAAAACCATCAACCCAGGAGCATTCATCCACTACATTAGATGAAAACCAGATCTTTTACAAGCTTAGCTACCTTTTGTAAGACGTTCTGTTTAACTTCACCTTGTTGGGCTTTGCTGAAGGCCCCAATTCCCACCACACCGTCTTCATAACTCAAGTAGTAAAAAGAAGTTAAAACCCCCTCTTTCTAATCCCTCATCCTCCACATGGTCATTTTTAGATAGCATTCTGTAAGAAAACAAGATAAATCTCAACCAAATTAGAAGTCATTGGAACAATAAATAAAAATATTTTAAATTATAGAGCCCAAATTGTCACTCAGTTTAGCGAGCTAGACCATCCACACCCAGGTCTGATTTCATAGGCTAAAAGCTTTTATCCTTGTTAGATGAAGTTTCTCTTTATCTTTTCTCCACGCACATTCCCCCTGCTTGTTCTGCTCTCTTTGGTTAGAGGGGGCACACTGATCTTATTCAACACCATTAACAACTGTTTAGACAACGAGTTAAGTTACAGATTGTAAAATCCAACTATTGTTCCTGTTCCCAGCCCTGATTTGAGATAGATCTATCTAGTTATGAGTGTGGATAGATTTGTTTGTTTGGTTTGGGTTTTGTTTGAATATCCTGTTCTGCAAAATATTTTTAAGGCAATGAAACTAAACATCATAACATGTGCTCCCACAAATGCATATTTTAAACAATGACTCTAGTTTGTTTGTTTGTTTGTTTTGTATCATCCTTTTGGAAATGGATAGAATGCATTTCAGGATTGGGTGGAACAAAAGGCTACTGACTAATATCCAGTGGGGCAATACCAGCTCCTAAATGTTGTATCTAAGATTAGTAGTCTAACAATTTTTTTCATATCTGCAGTCGGAAGAGATAAACAAGGTTAAAATAATCTCATTGAAATGCGTATTGAGAGTTTTATTTCCTCAAAGAGAAGAGTCTGAGATAAAAAGAAGGGATTAAAATATTGTGAAAGTTATGCAAGGCTATCATTGTTTATGTAGTCTTCGAATCATGCTTGAGCTCAGATCTCCTTACGTTCTTTTTAGAGACACAGATGCTTTGACTGGGCTTTCAAAATTCCTCTAATGTGCACATTAAAGCAAGCACTTTAAAGAATCCATTTGTAAATTCAGTTCTTCAAAACATATGTGTTCTATTGCTATCTGGTATGGCTTCCTGCCAAAATATATCTGAGTATAACACCTTCTCCTTACAAACATGATGCCACTAATTGAAACCTCATAATTGCCTTGTAGCTAAAAGCTGTTTCACACATAGTGAGGCTGTAGCACAGATGTGCTACAGAAAAGCCAAATGGCAACCAGTGGCCCACCAGCTGTTTAACACCCTGAATCAAAGCAGTTTTTCAGTGCAAGGTGGAATGAACATCTTCCCCCTCCTGACAGCACTGGAATCCAATAGACTGGGGGTTTTAAAAACATATTACTAAATGTCGGTACAATGCAAAGTTTGACTCCTGAGTGCTGTATTGGTCCTTTAAGGCTGTGTAAATGACTGTCTTTTCTTCTTTAAATCCTGTTCAAAACCACTGTGGACTTTTTCATTCTCCACGAAGAAAATAGCTGTGCTGTCCATAACAGCCAATCTCTCAAAACCCCAAAAGGTCCAGGAACAGCAAAACAAACAAACAAACAAACAAACAAATAACCAATCAACCAACCAACCAACCAAATAAAAATTTTAGAAGAAACCCTGCAACCCAGGTCAGAAAGCAGATCCAACAGCTGTACTCGCTGCTTAGACAATGTGAATATCTCTGGTCACCTACATTATAAAGTCTTCTCCAAAACAAGACAATATAACTTGGAGATGTTTTATTATTTGAGGAGTCCCCCAGGTAAACTGCAATCACTGATGAGATACTGCTTCGAACAGTGCAAGATCAGAAGCCTCCAACAGCTTTTTCCTTTGATTCAGACCTCACTGTAAAATCACCATTTTACAACCTCTAAAAAGAAAAGAAGTCAGATAGATCTTGAGAGGCATAACTACATCAAAGGAAAGCAACATGGGAAGAGAAAACTCGTGTGGACATTGAAAGCAGAGCTTAAATAGAGCCAAGCTAAAGTATTCATGGAGAATGCTCTCAGCTCTTTCTAGGGACCATGATTTCCACACAACTTGTTTGGATACTGTCAGATTTTTGTAAAGAGACCTCAGCTTCTAATGATGTTTTGTAGTTTATATGGTGACAGGCTTTCTGGAATTCCTCATCTCCACACTCTTTTTGTTCCCCTAAATACTTTCCCTGCTGGCAAATGCACTGATTCCAAACAGTCGTAATGACTAAGTCCTCTAGCAAATGTCTTAAGTACCTGATTTTGAATAACACCTTGTCCAAGGAATTGGTCGGTTGTTAACCTTTAACCCTGGGTACTGCCATGCAGGAGGAATCCGCTTAAAATTCTCATTGTAAAGATACACAAGGAGTAGCATTAAGGCTATTTGACCTCAGGATTTTCTGAAGGCAACTTTTGGATGTAATTTTCTCACCTTTTTTTTTTTTTGCATTTGCAAATAACTCCTTAAACAAGAATTTAAACAAACTTACTTTTCATGGTGCATTTTTTCTCGTTTTGTGATCCCGGTGAGGGAACTGAGAATTCTTTCCAGAAAAAGTTGTAAACAGTTCAGGATTCAGAAGTGCCTAAGAAGGAAGCTGTATTTACTTTCCCTGGGATGGAGGACATAAGCTGTTTTTGACAACTGATCTTTCTGATAATAGAGTTATCCCAAGGGACCATAAATGGTTCACTGGGAAAAGTGAAAACCCTGGTATGCACCTGCCTCATGCATGCCCCTGAAAAAACTATGCATTTCAGACAGAGGCCATAAAAATTGTACCTGACGGAACATGGCCATCTAGAACAAATACACAGAGTGGAACTGTTGCAGCCAGATAAGGAAATTTTCTCGAGAAAGAAGCAATTATAATAATACCATACCACATGGGGTTCTCTTTGAATAAGTAAAAAAGCCCAATTGATATCAGTTATCTTGTAACTAGGCTGCAAGAGTGAAGTTGCTGGAAGGAACTGGGAAACTTACGGGCCACACCACGAGACACAGTTGGCTCAGGCTGGATATCTCCAGGGTTATGTCACCCCCATCTCCTGATTAGGCATCTGTTCTCCTTAGAAACATTTCAGTGCAATAGTGAGCAGAATACAGCATTTCTTTAAGCAGCACAGAGTTTCATGCTGATGGTCCTACAGCATTCTTAAAGACATTCTAGTAGCCTGGGAATAATATATTCTGTTTAGCACAATGGAGGACTATCTGCAGAGCAAAGGAGGGCAAAAATGGATTCTCTTTTCCATGAATATGTCTGTTTTCATGAGGTAATTTCAAAATAACTCCCATGTAGAGAGATGCCAGATTAGATTACTCTGTTACATTACATTTCTTGCAGCTGTAGGTGGATCCCAGCACCCAAAATGCGAAGCGAAACTCTGAGGGAGTCTCATTCATAAAAAGCTGTGTGTGCTGTTTACAAGGGCAGTTTGTGTTTGGATTTTATAATTATTTACTCTGCATATGTGGGAAATAAATATTTTACAGTGAACTCCTCCAAACAATTGTATGATTCATCTAAGCCCTAACTCTTGTAGGCAAAAATGTTAAGGAAAACAGCAGGCTGAAAAACTTACTTTTCTGAAATCTAGAAGAGGATGATTTTTTAACTAAAACCACCATGAACCCTGGACATATCATTGTGCCATTTCCATTTTAGAGCCAAAGAAATAGATTTCAAAGAACATTTGCAATAAAGCAAGTTTGAAGTGGAATTCTTGAAGTTGCAGTACCACTGGTCCTTGGATTACAACCTGTGTAGCATTTGAAGGGTTCATTTCCAAACCATAAACGAGTGTTACCTGGGAAATTAAACTGCTGGTGGTGATGACAGTCCCTGGACAGAAGCAAAGGCATGTGCTCCTTTCTCTCCCAGCCTGTGAGATTGACCATTCTGGGGTACCAACCTGGCAGCTCCCTCAGTGTGCTGCTGGCAACACATCACCCAGCAGCTGGTTTTATCATGCAGTGGGAATCACTACGGGTGGGTTCCTAACTCAATGAAATTTTAATTTGATATTTACTGTCACTGTTTCATGCCTCAGCATGTATACAGTCCTATAGCCCAAGTGCTTCTCTCCACTGGAGCACAGATACTTTTTCACAGGCACTTCTGGTTTTGAACATTGCTTTGTTAATTCTCTTGCCCAAATCAAGTGCAACCTTTTTCTTGGATGCAGGATGCACTCTCCTCAAAGTGCCAGGAGTAATCATTGAAGCCTTAAAGAAAAAGAAAAGAAAAGCAATAAACAACAACAAAAAAAGAAACATAACAGAAAATTTATTGTGTAACTACACTCTTTGAAACAATTCTTTTGCTCCCACTTGTGACAACTATTGCCAATGCTGCTAACAATTTAAATACATTTCTTTAAAGTTTTAACCACATTTCTGATATGGTCTGTCCAAGTACAAGTAGGCTTTTTATCCTACCATGTCTTTTGCAATCAGGTCTGTTGCATTTCATAAATTCAATACCCTTCACCTTCTCAGCTCTCAGCTAGAACAGAATTATCAGCAACTGGAGGTGCTGCTGTTTCACTGGAATATCCATTAAAATAAAAAATACTTTACCCCTTGTTCTTAACAATTCCTTAATCTTTCTGAGGATTTATGTCCTTTGTGAATATTCAGGGATTCTGGCTTCTGGGATTTTGAATAGGTCCAAACTTGATAAACATTCCTTACCTTCTCAGTATTCAAAGCAACGACATGCAGATACAAAACATAAGGAGAAAAAGACAGTTATCCCTTTGTTATCTCTAAATAGCACAATAACATTCCACGGGCAGAACTCCACTGGGCTGTAACCAACACAATTCAAATTCTCCTTGTCCTGTTCTCCAGGTTACTTTAGAGGTGAGCAAAGAGCAGAATGACAGAATGATAAATAAACCAAAAATATATGCTCCATTTAAACCATTCTGCTATGTCTGGCTTGTCCCCTCCTTAATTCAATGCTTTTTAGCTTATACAAGATCCAGGGTATCACAGGCAAATTCTTTGCACAGGTTATCCCAAGCAAAAATGAACAAAACAGTGTCCACAGGCCACCTCACCTTGTGGTTTGCAAACCAGGAGAGCAAGGCAGCCTTAACAGAGGTGATAGATGAGCAGATGAGCCAGTCCCATTTATCTAGAACCCTTAGGTTCAAGAGAGTGATAACTGATCTAAATTTTCAAATTTTGGGCCCTTGTTTCATTTTCAAACCTCTCCAAGTAGAAAGGCAAACAGGAGCTCAGCTGCAGACCTTGCTCTAAAGATACACGTTTAGTTAGGCTGAGTCAGAGCAAACACAGGAACAATAGGTACATGTGCATTAAACCTAAGAGGCTTTGCATTTTGACATTTGTGGGCTCACTTTTGAGCACTTTACCCTTTAAACCTTTGTCTCAGCCTCCCCATGTGTAAGATGACAATCCCAACTCAGTTCTTTTAAAGATGAAATCAAACCTGTGAAGTCATTCAAACCTACCTGGGCCCCTCCGAATTTCTGGCTTCTTCCAGGACAGCTCAATCCTCCAGTGAGGTTATTAATTGTAAAAAGTATTTGAATGAAGAACAGTGCAGTTGGAGGTATTACTACTGTAATAAGAACAAGACCATACAACATCACATTTCTTCTGGCAAAATACTCAAATGGGCTTTAAACTTAGATTTACTTTAAAATGCCTCCTTTCCTCTGCTGACTAGAGAAGACAAAAGCTGTCATTCATTGGGAATCTTCTATTTCATTTTGGCACTTCTCAGATAATGTCTCTATGGGTTTCTGCTATGTTCTGGGTTCCTCATACATGGAAGCAGCTATGTTTCTGTGTTTCATTGTTCATAAAGCAGAGATCTTTAACATTATTTCCTAGTCCTATCTTAGTTTCAATTGTTAGGCTTATGCAAGTTGGCACCAAAGTCCTTTGGGGAAATAGTGAAAATTGTTATAGGCTTGGCACACATGTTTATGTGTATGGAATATGTGCTGCTGATGAGATGACTGCACTTTAGGAAATTTTAGGCAACCATATAGCAGGGACATCAGCTAACAAAGTGCTCACATCACGTGCTCTGGTCTGTGAACAGCTTACTGATGTCATTCCACTTTCCTCCCCTGGCATGGCAAGTAAATGCACTGCAGTGCAGAACTCCTTGCACAGTAAAGGAACTTTTAGAAGAAATATCACTGAACAAGAAAAATTAAGCAGCAGAAAGATGCACTGAACAATTGAAACAGCCAAAGCCCCAGAAAAATCGCTCAGCCCCAGAAGTGGTGTGTGTTGTCCTCCCTGTGTGTTTCTTGGCTGCGTGTTCTTTCATGGAAGAGACAGTTGGCTTGTTGTGACCAAGAGAAAATACAGGTTAATCATATTGCTTTGCCTTACATTTTATTCAAAAGTCTGTGAAAAGCTCATACAAATGTTAAGTAACTGTCAGTTAAACTCCTCCTTTGCCCTCCTGTGGCAATTTCCCAGGCAGCTGGGGTGGAGGGGGAACCCCCAGTCCAGCCCTGCTTGCTGGGGATGGCTAAAGAGCAAACCACCCGGCTTTATTACCTTCATATGGAGTTTGTGTCAGACCCACCACAGCCCTAATAGATGTCCTACTGGGCCACAAACCCCGGGACAAATGGCAGGGCTGCCAGCACAATCCCGGCGTGAATGGGCCGAAATTAGCCAGCGCCTAAGAACCAGTTTACTAACACCTGTATTAGTACTGCATGGCTGTGAGGAGCACTGCTGTTAGACAAGGCCTAATCCCATAAGCTGGTCATTTGCATATCCCTCATTAGCTGATGAAAACCTGAAGGAGGCAGGTTTTTGCAGCCGGTGGGTCCATTCCGACACTGCGGCTGCCTGGGTGGCTCCATAATGAAGGAACGGTGCTGAATGTGAGGTTTATATGTATGGAAGGGATTAAGAGTCTTCGAGTTTGTGTGAACCAATGTTGCCATATTCTCTCTACTGGATCACAGTAATTGGATGGGAGGAGCAAGAGTGGATCCATTAGTTTTGTCTGTTTGCCCAGGAGCTGGGTGCTAGAGATTCAATTTTGCTTCCTTTTGCTCCTTTGCTTTTGTGTAGCACAGTGCTTTGTCTAGGCAGGCCCTTAGCACCTCTGTACACTCCCCATGCTAAGGCGATTCAGCCACAAAGGAGAAACCTCGGAGACAGGCAGCAGAAAATGCAGCCAGCACTCAAGTGCTACTTGAGGGCAGCACAATCCTGCACAGCCCTATCCTGGGAGAGAAAGTAAGAGATAATTGAAATCTATAAACACCTCTGGAGCCTTTTTATTATTTTATTAGTTCTCCACATTTGGGCTTAACAAACCTCATCATCAAAGAAGCCGTGAGCTCCTTACAAGAAAACTGAATGGCTTGAAATTTCACTGACTTAAGAAGCAATTGTTGGGATTATTTGCTGGGCTTGCATAATTCTTATGCAAAAAAAATCCATTTCCTACGTTATTTGTACAGCTGGAGTAATCACATTGTGTGAATGATGATGTAAAAAAATCTGCAAGCCTGTCTCTCCCATAGTGCCAACAATGCGCCTTCAGCCACAACAGGAAGAAAACACCCTAAAGAGTTCAGGCGAGCCTGATGCCAGTGACAGGCTTGGCAGAGCATGAAGGCACAAGTTATGTGCAATAGACATCATTAACAGACATTAATTAGATGGGAAGAATATTCTAGACATCCTAACTTGGCCATATCACTTCCACAACAATTTGCTTTCCTTTGTTCAGGATAGCTACAAACGTTTGAAAAATTACTGTGTGAATGAAGCTGTGGGGCACAGAGAAGATGGCACTATTCAAATATAATAACAGTATCCCCCAGGTAGCCTATGTTTTCTCATTTGATTTTCATTCCCAAAGCTTTACACCACCATTCTGTTAATTACACTTCCCTGAATTTTGGTAGTAAAATCCCCCTTGTTTAATATCACCTTTTTTATTTTCTGTTTTTATCCTAAACAATGGCAGTTGGTTTTGGAATAAGACAAACTAAAAGTTTCTTCAGTTAGAGATGTGGAAAAAAAAAGAGGAAAATATTCTGATCCTTATGACTGTGTAGATTTTAGAATCAACAAACACACATTGGCAGTACAACATTAAGGAACAGTGTGTGATTTCTCCTTGTATTACCATAGGACTTTCTCATTGGAGAAGTTTTATCAGCACAAAACTATGATGATACGGACCTTATTTATTAGGCAGTGATTGAATCTGTGTTACTGATCCCATATAAGTAAATACGGTTACATGCATTTGAACGATGCTATGATCATTTATTGCCTCTTGCCTGATTTTCTCAAAGCAAGAAGACTCTGCTGTGTTTCTGAGTGAATGTAAAGGAGAATGTCCAAATTAGTGACAGCCCAACACTTCCTCCTTAATTCCATCCCTACCTGAGTTATACAGGCTTGACTGATGACACTCTGGGGCACAGGGTGTGACTTCTGGGGATTGTCCTGTCAGGGCTGAGGGTTGGACTTGATGATCCTTGTGGGTGCCTTCCCACTCAGAATATTCCGGGATTCTGTGACACCTGCAGCAGGCTGTGAGCTGATACACATCCAAAGTAGATTTGCATCTTCTTAGGTCACCAGAAGACAAGGACAGACTCAAGCAACATGCTTGGCTGCTGGAGCTTGTGAAGTCCAGACAGGAGCTGCCCCTCTCCAGTTCCTGGCACTGGAAAGCTTCTCTGGAAGGTGACATAAGCTGGGGATGATTGACTGTATCACCTTCAGGTGACCGCACAACATGGAGACTGCAGAGCCTCATATTCCTACAGCCAAGATGAACCCTTGGGAGAAGGTTCAAACACTCTTAAACTGCATGGTGTGAGATAGTCCTGACAGTTAAAGACTCACAGAGTCCAAAGAGTTGAGTTTATGCCACCCCGACCTCCACTGCCTCCGGTGGGTGACAGACATATCACGTACAACATTCCTTGTCAAACAGGGACCAACTACATCATGTACAACATTCCTTCTCAAACAGGGACCAACCACATCATATACAACATTCCTTCTCAAACAGGGACCAACCACATCATGTACAACATTCCTTCTCAAACAGGGACCAACCACATCATGTACAACATTCCTTCTCAAACAAGGACTAACAACATCATGTACAACATTCCTTCTTAAGAAAGGACCAACCACATAATGTACAATATTCCTTCTTAAACAAGGACCCCTTCTCTGCCCATTTCTCATTTGAAAGTGTTGATAGCTGCCAAGAGACCAAATAAAAATCTACAACCTAATTATATTCCTATTTTTTCCCCACCAAAAAAAGGTTGTAATTACACCCCATAAGAAGTGTCCTCAACTAGGTACTCTAGAAGGTAGAGTGTCCCATCCCCTGCCTGTTTTCAGTAAATACTATCTGCCATTAGAAACAAGCAATTCCACATGTCTTCACCCACTTCTCATTTATGGCAGCCACACTTCAAACAGGCTGCCTTAGTCCTTGTGGGCATTTCAGGAAGCCACACAAGTCACCATCAGCTTATGTGAGTAACCACTTTCCTCTCCTGATGACAAAGCCCTTCATTTCCTTTATTCTTTCCCTCCTTCCTGCAGGAGCTGAGCTCTCTGTGTCAGCTCTGACAACTGTTCTGTTTGCAGGGTAACGCCACTTGTAGCACCCAACCCAACCTCGGGGCTGGGAGAAATCAGATCCCTGCCTGGCAGTACAGATGGTTAATGAAACTGCAATGATTGCTAACCCACTGCTGAAGGGACAGCACACATTTATCTAACTGCTACTGCCAGAAACTCTGGCTCAGCCAGGACTGGTGACAAAGAGGAATGATGCTGTCCTGAGGTGAGCTGTGTGTCTTTCAACAGCTCCTTATGTGCTCTGCTCTGAGCCTCAGCTGAAGTCCCAGCTTCAGAAGGGAAGGGGGCAGCAGAGGTCCCCATCCTACCTCTCAGTCCCCCAAGGAAAGGATACTTTTCATTCAGATTATTTTCATGTTGGGGTTTATAACGTGTACCCAACAAATGGGTTTGCTGCCAGGAGATAATGGGCACTGAAAAGTCAGTTGGGCCTTGAGTTCCAGCCCTTGCAGTGCTGGAGAGTCAGACATGTCCTGTGTCTGCTGCAAAATGAGAAGAACTACAAAACAGAGTTTCCTATGACACAGACTCTGAGGTTCCAGTTAGCCCTTCCAGAGTGATGTTCCCATATTGAAGTAGGAATTAATTTAGGAAATCATAGAATTCCTTTGGGGCTTTTATCTCAAAATGCCCATCTTATTTCTTCATTTAAGAGCAAACACACAGGTGTGTTTTCACCATTTATTGTAAATTACTGTCTAAATATCTTTGTGCAAGAGAAGTGATGTTGTAAATAAGCCAGACAGAACATTAGCTTGTTAATGTGTCTTATTGGATTAGACAAAAAACAGAGAGTATGAAATAACCACCTGTGTTTTTAGCAAGTGTTGCCTGCCAAACCCCAACTCGTATTATTATATATCTCTCTGTGATGTAATGTGACCTCTAAAATTAGAGCTGATTATACTGCAGAATGTGAAACACCAGGTACCACTGGGCTTTCCTTTGCTTGGACCAATGATCTTTTAGGGCCCCTTCCAGCCTGGTCTGTTATATAAGTCTAAGTGAGGCAGTAGAAAGAAGAGGAACTTGGTCAGCAGGCCGTGAGAGATATAAATAGATTAATACAAAAGTGCTTGATAACTTCAGAAACAAACTAAGGAACAGGACACTTTGTGTAGAGGACAGAGGGGTCTTGTAATCCTCTCACTGGGAGAAAGCTCTCAGGCCCCACTTAGAGCTGTGCCTTTCCAGAAAATAAAAACCTGAAATCCAGGATGCACACTTCATAGAGTTAAAGAAAACAAACCATTTAAATTAATCAAATTACTTTGGAGAAAACAAGGGTGTTTTTGTGTGCCAAAATGAAGGGAGAACCTCTCCAATTCAACATGTTTTTGTTGAGAATTCACAATGTCTTTGGAATAGCTTATTATTATTAAGGATCACACATTTTATTCATGGGACACATCTTACTGTCAAGCTGATTTTCTATGGAAAAAGGCCCACAGTTTTCTAAAATGACTTTACTGAGTTGTAGGAGAAGGCTGCCAAGTGAATCATGCTGTGGCTGCACTATGGTGGATTCCAGAGCACATAATAATGCTCCCAGTTGTTTGTTTGAATCATCTGATGGTGCTGCACGCACCTCTCATTGATGTACCAACGCTAATGTGTCGTGCTGTTCTTGGAACAGGATTTATAGAACATCTCATAAAAATAAACAACTTTATTGCCAGGCTCATGAATGATAATCCTACAGACACAAATCATTAATCACAGGAGGTAATTACCAAACCTGGAATGTTTTATGGAGTTTGTGGCTGTGTGGTTAGATGATGTTCTCTTTGCACAGAGCAGACAGTGGTTGCCTGCTGCTGAAATCCCTCTGCATCCACAAGGGTCAGGCCCTAATGAAGCCACAGTGTTCAGCCAACCCACGTTGTGTGCAGTGATGATGACGTGCTGCCTGCACAGGGCCTCTCCCTGTCACTTTTACTGAGCACACAGGCAGACACCTCAGCATTGCTGCTGAGAACCACGAAAACCCTCACTGCATGTTAATACTCACCAAGGTACAGTTCAGAAATCAGGAGAAGGTCCTGACACACACAGAGCTGTCCTCTATTTGTCCATTTTGTTCCTTGTGAATAACGCATGAAGTACAGAACAAGGGCAGTGGGTTGTTTTTCTCCTCACTTCAAACCTTTGTGTATGAAGACAAAATCAACTTTTTGAAGTGAAAACCTTTTGCATTAAGTTATTTGCTAATAATTTTAATTTTTGCCAGCTTTGACAATTTATTTTTTTTCTAGGCAGCATCACCATCCCATTTTCAACACTACTGTTGATGTGGCACTGGGGTTTAATGACCCTGCAAGAAGCCATTCTTTCCCTCAGGCCTACTCCATGCCTTCTTCTCTCTTTATCACCACCCCAAAAACACAAGAGGGGAAATACTGTTACAAACTCCAGGCTAGGCAGGTCTCCAAAGCCCACCTGAACCCTTGGGATTCTGGGCAGCCAAAAAACACACCTTGGAAGAAAGGTCCACTGTCTCATTATAAGGGGGAAAGGAAAGAAGGACAAAGCACTGATCAAGGACATTGGTCCAGAACCACTGACTCCCACAGTCATTGGAGTAATTCCAAACACTCATCCAGGTTTCCCTCCCTATTGCATATAACCAGGTATCCCTAGAGAACCTGTGGCTCTGAAATGGGCAGAAAGCCCATTATCCAGGTTTATCCTCATTTTCCATCTTTATATTGGAATTCTTATGATCAATAATACCAATGTGCAGTAAGGGGATCCTCCTCATGCAGAGCCTTTAGCAGTAAGGTCTTACTGGAGCCAGTGTCACCTGATGTGGTCATCAGAGAAAGGCTGCAGTAGCACTACCTGGAGCACAGGGAATGTCCTGATTGGAGCTTGGAAGTGCTGCCACAGATTTGAGGGGGGTTTTGTGAGTCATAGGATTGCGTAGGTTGGAAAAGACCTCCAAGGTCATTGAATCTGACCATTAAGCCACCACTGCCAAGCCCACCATGAAATCACATCCCCAGGTGCCACATCCACAGGTTTTTTAAACACTTCCAGAGATGGCGACTCCACCACTTCCCCAGGCAGCTGTGCCAGGGCTGGTGGTACAGTCCAGTCAGAAACTGTAACCCAGTTCATGTAACTAATTACTCAGAAGGCGAGACTGAGGCACACAATTCCTGGTGTTAAGTCTCAAACAGATAATGGCTTTAGTAACAACTAAAAGGGAAAATGTAGGGGAGAGAGAGAGAGGTAAGGAAAGGGACAAGCTATTACCACCACCAGTGGGGAGGGTCTCTGGGGGAAGCAGACTGGGACCAAGGCAGGCAGGTGCCCTCAGCTGAAGCAGCTGTCAGCAACCAATGGGAGACAGGGTAGGAAGGAGCAGGGCAAGCATTGCAAGGATGAGGAGAGGCAGGACAGAGAGGCAAGGATGAGGAAAGGGAGGCAGGATGGAGAGGTGAGGATGAGGAGAGGCAGGCAGGATGGAGAGATGAGGATGAGGAGAGTCAGGCAGGATGGAGAGATGAGGATGAGGAGAGGCAGGAAGCTACTTGGAGGAAGAGACCATCCCCCACCTGACTATGTCCCCCTTTCAAGGAGTCATAGAGAGCGATAAGGCTCCCCCTGAGCCTCCTTTTCTCACAGCTCCCTCAGCTGCTCCCCACAGGCCCTGTGCTTGGTGTGCAGTTGAAAGGCAGTGTCTGGAGGTGTACACTGTGCCATGAAGTGCTTAGTGGTTTGTGGAGGACACCTCCAGCCTCCCAGTGATGAGAACCACCCGGCTCCAGCAGCTGCCACTGCAGCTGTGCTGGCCCTTCTGCCCTCAGGAAATGGATTCCCACTTCCCAAGTCCCCACAGCTGCACAGGACCAGCTGTGGAAGATACTTGGTGAGAAACATTACAGCTCCAAAATGAAAATCAAAGTGTCAGTTCAGGGTGACACTAGAAAGAATAGCTGAGGCTCAGCTGCATTTACAAGCCATCACCAAGTCACCAAAGCTGATTAAATTCTGCTTTTTTGAGTTGACTGTGTCTCCCTGTACCTTTAACCTACCTACCAGTGTCTTGTAGAGGTCTACATTTTATCTGTCTAGTGAAAAGGAATAGAGTTTCATTCACCTTTATAACATGGAAGAGGGTTTTGTGTCCCATTGTACAACTACAGTTCAGTTTTCACACCCTGGGACATTTTGGTGAGTGACACCTTAAAAACGCCTGGCACTTTACTACTTATTCTGCAGCATCGTTATTTTAGCATTATGCAACCAGTACACAAAGTAATGGAAAGGATGGAAACCAAGACCATGGGACCTATATAATCCACTAGATAAAGTGCAACCAGGAAAACCTGAGTTGTGGGCTGACAACTGTCCTTTTAAACAGTATTACAATATCTTTAATCATACTGTGACAACAACAAGCAGAAAAGAAGGTTAATCAACCTAATTGACTGGGTTTTTATTCCTTGGTTTTTGAATCCTAATGTGAGAGTATCACAAGGTCCAGTCTAGTGAAGATGTTGGTGATACTTAGGGAGCATGAGTACATGATTATTGTAGGTCCCTTATTCTGATTAGTTAGTACTTCAGGCACAATTCCTGAATGACTGGATGATACTGGTGGCCTAAGCACAAGGACAAGGCACCTTGATAAAGTCATGAACTTCCTTTACGCCTACACTTGCTTCAGGGCTCCCCCTTGCTAAGCACAGAGTAGCTGCTCCCTCATGTACTGCTGCCACAGAGTAGCTGTGGCACAGCAAGAAGTACCACCACTTACATCACAGTGATGAGTTTGATTCTATTGACCCTGAATGTTTCACAGAGAGAAGCACCTCCTTTTCTGGCCATTAGAGGAGAACAGGAGTCATATTCATATTAAAATACAACTCTCATTTGGGCTGGGCATGACCACTGATATCAGTGGCTTCTTCTGCAACTGTCAACAGGTCAAGTGTCATGTGAAGTGACTGTGCATTGATTTTTAGATCTTAAACTACAGTAGGGTTAGAAGTTTGAGCCAGGCAAAAAGACAGAACAAAGAGTGCTCTTGAGACAAAGAGTGTGATAGCCAGTTAAAATAAGTCAACAGTTTGGGATCACCTGACTGTCAATCAGCTGTCAAAGCACTGGTACTGACTCTCTGTCAGAACTTCATTGCTCCTGGCTGTTCTCACCCTGAACTCACAAAAGTGGGAGGTGCAAACAGGTCACTGACTCAGCCCTGGACACAGCCTCCTTTCTCTTACCCTTGCTCACACTCCAGCCAATACCAAACAGCATAGCTGACTCTGGAGAGACTTATATTGGGGAGTCTGTGTATGCCCTCAATGCTTTACATCTACCTAAAGCACAATTAGCCATCGCTGGGGAAGGAAGGCTTTTTGGGGAACAATACACAGATTTGAGAAGTTTGGAGTTAGCTGAGCACACACTTGCATTATTTAACACACGTCCACCTCTTGTTCTGTCTGCTATGTCCCCACCATTTACTGCTAAACAGGTCCCTTATCTTTATTGATCACTTAATTTATCTTTTCTTAACTCCCCTTGCCCCGTCTGGTGCTGTGTGTCCAAGGTATTGAGCCCAAACATCCGTCTGTTCATACTGTCAGGACTGCTCTGCCTGGGAAAGAATAGGGGGAGCAGGTGGTGTGACTAAGTAGACCCTGACAGAATAGGGGCACCCTTGCTGTGTCCTGTCCCAACCTGCCAGCGAGTCCCCACCCTCCCAACTGTTCCACATTAAAGCAGTCAACTGTGGCTTTACAGTCCAAGTTTTACACAACTGTTTTACAAACCAAGAAGAGTTTCTTTTGTTGAAAATCTTTTGTTAGGCAGTGCAGAGTGGGGAGGGGAGCAGAGAGGGAGTGGGGAAGAGCCCGAGTGCATTTTAATGTGCATGTAGATATACACTCCAGGATGTGCCAAGCCAGCTCTGTGTTGCTGGGCTGCCTTTAAGCTCTCTTTGAAGAGAGCACAGTGTATCTTTCAAACACATCCATTTTTCCTTTCCTTGGGGTCATCTGGTCATTTTCCTTTCCTACTGTTCACAGTACTCTTTTGGCTGACTAGAGCAAATAAGGTTGAAAATCAAATAAAATCAACTCTTACACATTTTTTCCCCAGTAAGAATAGAATATCCATTTTCACCATTGCGAAGTTATTATAAACCCATCCCACTGGATAGACAACCTCAAAAAAAGTCCAGATGATGCCTCAGCCACATTCCAGTTCCCAAACTGTCCTCTTACAGGCACCAAGCTGATTCTGGTCTCATGCACTGTATTTCTTCACAGGATACAGTGGTGTGTATTTCAACCAGATGTCAGAGAGAACTTGTACATATGATTTATCTCTGAGATAACCTGCCCTGAAAGAGTCTGGTGTGTGAGAGACAGAACAGAAACTCACAGAGTGGACACCAGGAAGAACAAGTATTTCTTACAGCTGAGAAACTACTCTGCTATCACCACTAGAGTGCTACAAATAATTGCATACAAAACCTGACCCTACCAAATTCTTCTCATTTGGTCAGTTTTTTTCCTCCTCTCTGAGAGAATTCACAAAATAATTCACAAATTTTTCAAAGCCAAACACCAGATTAGGGTGTTTTCCACATTTTCAAAGAAAAATGACCAGTTTATGCATATCCTCATTTTGCCCTGTAAGCTTTTTCCACAGGCTAAAATGTATTGAAAGTTTTATTTCAAGCAAAACTGCAAACCAAGAGACAGAGATCCTGTTCCTTTTTTGACGATATTGCAACCAACCACTCGAAACTTATAACTATAGATGCAAAAAGGAGGGGGAAAAAAAAGTGTCACTTCTTTCCTTCAGGGTTGTCTGTCTTTCTGCCCTTCCTCTCCCCATCAGGCTGCAGTGGAAAGACGAAAGCTGAGACCCTGTTCCCATAGAAAGGGGTGTCAAAATCTCTATGAGGCCTGAATTTCACCCAACCTGCCAAGTCCTGCACAAGGGCAAAAATCAGTGACTGTTATTTAAAGAGGGAAGGAGCCACCTTTGTTACTACATCATTGGGGAAGTACTGAGAATCAATCCTGCTAAAAGCACTGTTTTCTCTTAGGAGCCTGATCCTCTCAAAAGTGTGAGTAACAGATTTTTCAGTTCAATTGGTATAAGGAGTACAGTTCAGATTCATGGGATTTTATAGTGTCCTAATCAAAAACAACCCAAGAATTTGAAGCCAGCATCAGGAGTGCCTTTTCTCCAAGATCAGCATCCTAATCATGGGGCTCTTCAACTCTTATTTTGCATTTCCTATCTCTCTATTGAATATCAAATACTGAATACAATATTTATTTAGTTCATAGTGAGGCACCACCTCCAAGAAACCGGAGAAACTCACCTCACTCTCTCACCCTGGTTCTTGGGGTGGTCACCCTGCAGAACGAAGACAAAGTTTAGTTTTTTACCAGATTGGGTGGAATAACAAAATCAGCACCCCAGAAATATGAGCAAATATGCTATTACTACAATACTGCATGAAGAGGCATGATCATGGCTTACTTTCAGTCCAAACTTTTCCCCAAATGCAGCAAGGCTTTCCAGTATTTTCTTGACAACCAAGATTATTTTACAGCCAAATTGGTGGACAGTAGTACATCCCCATGGGTTTGTTCAGATCTAGAAGGGATCCTCAAGAAGATGAGCATCAGCATCATCAAGAATGAAACATTCTCAGTGTTTTCTCTGAAAATTTATAACATGCTCACAGTAGAAAATAGGGATCAATATTTTAGTCTTGTAGGCAAGCAGAGAAAGAGGGTATTTACAGAGATCTGTACAGAGGATATCTACAGAGGTCTGTAGGTCTGGGGTCTCTGTTATTTAAAAAGGTGTACCTAGACATTTTCACAGTAACTGATTAAAATCTGTGTTAATAAAGCTGGAGGGAAAGAAAAAGTCTTAGGTCTCTGCTCATTTCAAAGGTATTACAATTACATACCTACTTCAGAGGAACTCTGTCACAAATACTGTGTAGCCTGTAAATTACCAACCTGCCTTCCTGCTGTAAAATCACAATTATAGATCAGAAAATCCTTCCCAATTGCTCATTTTGAATATTGCCTAATATTGCCTATGATCTCTCTACTACCATGTCAAGCCTGGTCATTTTTGTTCCTACTAATTTCTTAAATTCTGATTTTCTCAATTATACAAATCTGAAATGTACATTTGGACATGTGACATTCAAACTGTAGGTGTAAAAGACAGATGTGAAGTCCATGACTGTCCTATTTTATCTGCTCATGCAGGTTAGTTTGTGTTTAGAATCATCTGGTATACAAAAATACTTGGGGAATTCCCGAATCAGCTATAAATGTGTCCTTCCATTATACTAAGGATGGATAAAGAACCAAAGAGATAGAAAAAATGTGAAACTAGACAGGGTGTTCCTAGTGACCTGCAATGAAAACTTGAATTGCATCACAGTTATCTAATTAGATATGAAATTAATTTCATGGTCTTTCCAACCCTCAGTAGGTGTTTTTCTACATCACAGAAGTCACCACCCAGTTTGCCATATTTTAATAAATGGCATTTTCTGAGAGGCTCATTGGTTGCAAGGCACAGATATTGTGGTTCAGAAGAAGTTGTGGCACCTACTTTTCTGTGGACAAGGTTACATGGCAATTGTCAGAAGCTGTCTAGAATCAGCAGTGCTTTCTTTCAAAAAAAAAAGGAAATTAATGGAACATCTCAGCATAAGGAGAAAAGAAACAGTTTTACAGGACAGTCAGTTACATGCAGCTCTTTGTTCAGAGGCAAGAACAAACTTTCTTCACTTCATCCTCAAAATACTTTATGTGGATTTTGCTGCTTCTGTGAAACCATGTCACTTACTGCACACATCAAACTCGATTTAACTTACCCAAAAGTCACGTACTGGTGTCCTTAAGATATATAATGCCATCATTTCACTTTGTATACTGATGAACAAAATTATAAGAGGAGGGGAGAATAAAAATCATACTAGCATCAACTTACCCCATTGCAAAAGCAATATTGGTGTAATTGTGTATAATCGTTTAAAGTATAATTTAATACATCCCTTTAACAACTCACAAATTATCACTTGACAACTAGAAATAATAGGTCTTTTTGTTAAAAAAAGAAAGCATGTGGAGACTAAAGGTTAAACAGGTCTTTTCATCATGATAAATCACTGGTTAATGAGCCTGGTATTGTTGGGTATTATACTTGCTCACTTCAATGCCATTACCTTCTGGTTGTAAAGCTGACACTACTAATGATCTTCATTCTTTGAACTTTTCCACAATATTGACTGGTTGCATAGAGCAGATGTTACTTGGATTTGACTGCGAAAGTGGCAATTCTTCTAAGGTTTGGAGGCCCTGAAAAGAATGATACTGAACACAATGTATTTTGATATCTCTGAGTCGAAAGAGATTCTTCTACGAGTGTCAACTCTTGCTCTTGCAGTTTCTCAGTATCACACAAAAAACAACCACAGATAAGAGATCAAGATTCTTCATTTACTTTCTGCAGTTCCTTTTTTTAAAAGAAGTTGTAATAATACAATTAACTAACACAAGAAAATTCCTGTCTAGTCTCTGTCTTCCTACCCATAACTTCTCCTGGACCACAGGGTGTGCAATTAAATTGGAAAAACGAGTTGTGCATTTCACATCTTTCCCTGGCCCGGCCTGGAGATCCCCCGGAGTTGCATTAGTGAGCCCAGTGCTGACCAAGCGGGATGCAGAGGGCCCGCACACACCCCTTTGGACACCCACATCCATCACTGGTTATTCCAGAGGGAAGGAGGCCCTGCAGACCTTCCCTAAGCAGGCAGTCAGGAGGAGCAAAGGGTTCCTTGGCACCTCTTTAACAAACGAGGGCTGTCTGTTTGTGTGAGGCACCTGGTTCCAACCAACTCACCAAGCCTTGGGATAGAGAGGGAAGACTAAAGGGTAAGAGACAGCAGGGAACGACAAAGTTAATTTAAAACTGAAGCCAAGTGGAAGCTCCGTGTTTATCCCCATTCCTTTCCCTTCCTGACCTTACCCTTTTCTTGTACTTCTTCTTGCTCTATTCCTATCACTACTGGATTCCAGAAAATGTGGACTGTAGAGCAAAATTCAAACCTTGAGGAGGCAGAGGTAGTTTTGTCTCAGGATTTTGCTGCATTACAGAACAGATATGAGGACAAATGAACTCACCATTCAAACCTCAGACCCTCAACCCTTCCCATGCACATTTGGATCCTTCTGTGCAGCAGCAAGCACAAAAGCTGCATAGTTTGGATTATATGAAGGCCATATTCTGTCCTTTTTGCAACACTGTGTTATGCCTAATGTACTTCAAGGACTTCTAGATTCTTTTCTCCTTTTGCTTGAGTAAGGGTTTGTTTTTCTTTTCTTTCAGTGAGTTTGAGGAGAATGAGGATGTGCCTGATTTTATTAATACCTTTCTAGTTCTGGTGTTGTCTCATGTGAAGTGAATGAAAAAATTGAGCAATTTCTCTACAGAAACAAAACGAATGCTAAAATGTCCATACTGAAAAATCCAAACTCCAAGAGGCATTTCTCATGCACTGCTGACAACTCACTAGTATGTAAAAAATTATTGTTTTTTTTCTCTTAAGTGATTCACAGAAATCTAATTCTGAAGGTTTAATCCTTAACCTGCATGGGAAACTTAAGAAACTTCACAACAGTATTAATTTCACAGTATAAAAATGTAAGCATGAATTTACTTCCAGCCCATCATCTCTGATTCTACTAAACTCAGTTGGATTGAGAGAAACATTTTCATATAATGTCTATCACACCTGAGACTATCCGATCTGCAAAGAGGGCCTCTCACTTAAAAAAATTACAGCTACTCACATTTAGGATAAAATCCTGAGCAAGTCAGCCAAAGCATCAATACAATGAAGAGTTCACTTGAGGAGTACTTAGATACAATTCGGTTATGTAATGGGGATGGGAGGTTTGACATGGTCTTTGATAAGCCCACAGGCTGCAGCCTCAGTATTTCTAATCTGTAAGATGTCATTTGCAGCAGCCGCAGGTAATACTCCTGTGCCTACTGTGGGCTCTCTCCTACTGCCAGAGAATAACTGTTTCTTGCCACTCTTTCCAAAATTACTGTTAGATATACTCAAAAATCTATTTATTGTCCCACAGTCAGAAGTGCAGCCTTGCAAAATCCAGATTGGCTTTAACTATACAGATATAAATCGCCTCCTACTCAGAGTTTATCAAACATATGGAACTAGAATTTTCATTTAAAGAATATTTACTTGTTAGTGCAAGCACTTTGCTTCTGTATTAATGGCTACAAAGTGTGGGTTTCTTCATGTAAAAATAAGTGAGAAATACTTTGAAAGACGTGTTTTTGATTAAAAGGGTTTTTAAAAATATTTTTAGTGTGGGTAGTATCAACCTTTTTTTCATTTTGCATATCAATTTAAGTGTTTCCCATTTTATTGATAAAGCCAGAAAAAGAAGAGGGATTTCTGCTGTGAAAAAATTTCTTTGAAACCTGTAGACTGTACACAAATGCTTCATGTATTTTAAGATTCTTTCTCAAGAAATTCCATTGACATTGTTGGAGTCCAGTATTGCAAACTGCACTCTGTGGTGTTCTCAGATGCACTTTATTTTTTGCCACAAAAGCCTGAATTTTGAAATGCTTGTTCTGAATTTTTTTCCTGGGTGAGATGCAACACTAGTGGCTGAACACCTGCACCCATGTGGATGTTCAGATATAGTTTATTACCATGTAATCAAAGCACTTCTGCATTATCTGAGCCATTAAAATTGCTCGTGTAAACACTTCAGCACAAGCTCATGCAAATTACGCAAGAAAGGCCTTGTTAGCCAGTCCATATTTACAGCAGAGGCAGATGCATTGAGAGCATTGGTTTCATGGAGGGGGTAACTTCTTTAATCAAAGAAACAGCAGTGTCTGACTTCATCCTTGCTCCCATTCCCACGTATTGACCCCATGGCTCCTGCTTATCTTGCCTCCCACTATCATAAATCCCAATTAAAGTAGTGTGTGTATAAAAATTTCAGCAAATAATACCTTAATTTATTTATCCACTATTTCTTTAAGCAGAAGAAGTTTGATTGCAAGGAAAACAGTCTATATAATTATGAATATGTGCGCATTTTCAATGTTTGGCAACACAGCATGATGATTTATGGTATTTATTTAATATACTCTCTCCCTGCTACACAGGGGTTTATAAAACTCCAGGAAAAGCTCCAGCCTGGCAGTAGAACTGGCTGGAAAGACTTCCAGGCAATGCAACAGAACGTTTTCCCCACACATACATTCCAGCAGCCTCCTCTCCCCATCACCCCCTATTACTTGCCCACATTCACCCCCTCTGGCCCTTTGCCTTTGACCTCTCTCTGCCACTGCCTCTGATTCTGTATTTGTTTTCTGAGGACCTGTTATCAATCACTTTTAAGTACTCTTAAGCAGGACATTTAACCTGGGCATGTGAAAGTACTAGA
>JAOXXN010000065.1:5136228-5138728 GCA_026770055.1 Myrmophylax atrothorax | reverse complement strand
AGTGTTTTCTGCATCATTCCCCAGAAGCTACTATATGTAAAACTGGGACATTTTTAGATGTACACAAGGCCATTTCTTCTTGACTCTTCCAAAAACTTTCATCTATTCTAGTCCTGCAAGCTTGGCTGCTCCGTTCATTGGGCCTTTTCCTGCACTCGAGTAAAGTTATTATCCTTTTTTTTATATACTGCACTTCGTGCCCTTGTGAACCTGTTGAAATGTAGTGAAAGAGAGTTGAAAAGTACCACTGGCTCCTGAAAATAGTGCTGACTACGAGGCAGAAAGGGGGAACTCCGGTTTTATTCAGTGCTAAAGATAACACCATACAGAATGATAGACTCCTCTGAATTGTTTGTTCCCCTTCAGCTATTGTTTGCCCAGCACTGAATGAGCCTCTTAGCCGCACTTGAGGGCCTGTCACAGGTAGGCAACCAACAGAGATAATTCCCAGCCTATGCTTGATTGCCCCCTTATAGACACTCACTCATGATTCTGAAAGGCCTCAGACACTGTTGAATAAACTCCTACTCGCTTCCATAAACTTTTTCTCCCACTGAATTTTCCGGGGATGTGAGCAGCTCCCAGCCCAGCCCGAGGATGCCTCTGAATGCTCTCCTGTTCTGAATCAAAGCTTGACAACCCCAGGCTCTTTATTGAACAAGAGAAGAAAACGGGGCCATCCCTCCACAGGAGGAATGTGCTTTCTTCTGCAGGTGGGTGCTGCATCGTGCCTTCCAGTTAAAGGTACTTTATGGTGCTTCTATTCCTTTCATGCACTTTCTTGAGTGACTTGGGATTACTACAAGCCTTTAAAGTTTTAATTTCTGGGTAATGGGGGAAATTCTGCTGGTGTTACTGCCAAGACAAGCACTCTTTCATTAGGGAACGAGTGGCTCAACACCTAGTTTTCTCATCTGTGTAGGGCTTTGCCTGCAAAAGTCTTGTATATTCAAATGCACCTGGTTCAAGCTGATCCTGAATGACACAGGTCTATCCTTGCAATAATCCAACCACATGAGCTTCTTTAAAAAAACACCCAAAGAACAAAACCCAACAAACAAAACATTTCCACAGGGTATGTAAAACTTACTTACAATGTGTTAGGACATGTTTTAAAAATATACAAAGAATCACTGGTGAAAGATCAATAGCAAATCTTTGCTATTTACAAACATTATTGTACAGTAATTCTTCATGATTTTTCCAAGTTAGTCCCTTCTGAAAAGCTACCAATAAGGGAAAACAAATCAGGTTGTACAGGAAACAAAACAATTTCTGTTTCTAGTGGTGTATCAATAATATTTCAAATTCTGACAACCCAACCAGCACTCAACCACAGTTAACGTGTAAAAAATGTTCAACAAAAGGGATTAGCGGCACAACAGACAAGTCAAGGTTTGTGCATCTGCTATCGCCGTCAGTGCTGGTCACCAACAAAACAGAGATGTCTGCATAATTTAATTTGTTTTCTGGTCACCTATATTTCACATCTAATGGGTATTGATAGTTTACCATGACATCAGTCCTGCAATTCCTTTTTTACATTTCTTTTGGCTGGCATTTAACTCTTCAAAACCCTCAATTCTTCCTAACAGAGGCAGAAGCTATATTTCTTTTGTGTCCTATGGTGTTGAAAAGAACACTGGTCCTCAGCAAATTAATATTAATTGCAGGTCTGTTGGGATTCAAAAATGGAAAAACACAGGTCAGCTACTGCAGTGGTGGACAAAGCAACATTTTAGTCACTGTTTTCAGAATCGGTATCTAAATGTCACAGGTGCCACACCCTGAACAGATACTGAAGCCCCTACCACTAAATAAAAATTGGTGGTTGGAGGCTGAACGGTGAGAAAACCCTTTCCTGGGGAGGGATACCTCAAAAATGCCACCCAGCACAATCAGCCTCCTGAGAAAGTGCTTTAGGGAACTGCTGTTTTCACCCTGCAGGAGGCTGGAAGTGCCTAATGCAGTGTAAAGTTTTGCTGCTCAGATGTCCCTAGCACATTCCCAGGGAAAGTGTGCCAGCCCCAGGGAGGGAAGGTGGGATCCCCAAGCCTTCCCTGTAGCATTACATCATGCACTCACAAGTGCATTACACTCCTTGGGAGGGTTTAACCCCTCCAGGCTCTGCAGGGTCTCCCTCTGAGCATAAAGTCATTTGTTCCCTTGAACTACTGAAGGCACCTTGAAAAATATGGTCTGCACTTCCTCCTTTCCAAGAGGCCCATGAGAGTAACAATGTCCCCGTTGGGGGAAGGAACAAGGCATATGGCTAGTGGAGGAATCAAACCTAAATGAAATCCCATTCAGGAAGTCAGTTTCTGGAAATTTAGAGATGTCTATTTTATAAGTGCAGGGATAACTTTGTTTCTAATTACTTTCCCTCTTCTAATTATCAATGTTGGCATAAATGTTGCTGCTGTTTGAAGCACTGAAAAGTAGGTAATGTGAATCCTGTCTTCTTAGGCTCTCTACAACTTGCTTTCCAAGAATCACCTGT
>JAOXXN010000065.1:5115454-5130841 GCA_026770055.1 Myrmophylax atrothorax | reverse complement strand
GTCCTGCCTCCCAGTGCAGGCTGTAACTCACTTCTCTTCAAAACATCCTCAGCCCATTGTGCTGGGTTTGAAAATGCTGGTCACTCAGGGTGGAGTTTGTGCCTGACACAGACCAGATAAACTCCAGTCATCGCCTCACAATACCTTTTTTTTTTTTTTTAATTTAATCTTTAAAAGGACAGGCTGCTGGTTAACTGAGAGTCCCCTGTTTGATTGACAGTATCTGTCAGAGGCAATGAACTCCACTTGAACATTGCCTTTATGTTGCTGTGTAAAGTTGTTCAACTGTGACCCTTCCATCTGTTCCAGCTAATCTGAAAGTCATTTAGGCCCGTTTCTCCATTCAACCCAAACACAGCACATTCTCCTGTTAACACACATATGCAAAGTTGTCGGGCTGTCAGCTACGTAAGGGGTTTTTTTCCCCTCCTTTTTTTTCCTCCCTGAACTCCCACAACATCTGTGTATACATTTCCTTGTAACAACTGTGATGTTTAAAAATATATCAGAAACTGTCTCAAATCTTACTGGTTACTCTAATGAACATGACAGTAACTCTCACAGCATCACTTCCAAAAATATTCCAAAGGCTTCTTTAAGGAGAGGTCATCAGGTAATTGACTTCAACACTCCAATGTGCATGTGCCAGCCTCCATATTTTAAAGACTGAGGCAAATGACTCCCCTGAAGAAGGTGTAAGATCTTTACGAAAAATTGTGGTTTAAGATTTTCAAAGACTATTACTCATAAACAGCTGTTCAAACCAACTTCAGATATCTAAGATTATCACATCCTATTTGATATGTGATTTGAAACTGTGTACAAGCTTATGAAAAAACCCTGAAAACTCTTAACAATGTAATCTCTCAGTTAATTTGCTCTTTAAAGTTCATCTTGCACCAGTTGGAAACTATTCCACTGACAGTGTCAGTACAGTTAGTATTTATCTTGAGAACGACTAGTAAATCATCTGTTCTTTGCACACAGAGTTAACATTGACAATAAAGCTGATGTAAAAGTCAGGAGAATAAATGTTCGTTATGGTCCTGCTCAGATACTGCTGCAAAACTATTAAATACATCCAACAAAACTAAGAGAAACCAGAGAAGTAATTTCTGATGTGTCCAATGCAACACAAAGAGAAGGTTCCTGCCTAATCAATTTGGTATTGCCACAGAAGGGAATAATAATAATAAAAATTTCATCATTCTTCCACATACCAAAGCCTTTACAAAAGATTGATTCAATAAAACAAACAAAGAGTGCTTAATGCCATCTGTTGTAAATTACTTTCAGAATCTAGAAAAAACTGCTGAAATTTATGGAATAAAAACAAAATACCAATTGGAGGCAAAAAGCAGCATAGGAATTAGGATGGGATTTGTCATGCCTCTAAAGGTGACCAGTATTGCATGCTGTACACACTCACACTGTGTCTCAAATATTTATTATATCAATGTGTACATCTGGTAGAATCTCGACTTCCTGGGAGATGTTAGCACAAAATGAGTGACACTTGTAGCAAACCTTTGTTCTCATGGCTGATTTCTCTGACAGAAGTTATACAGAAGAATAGAATCAGGAAAAAGAAGATAAAAAAAAAACACCAGAAAAAAGCTCCAAATCTCCCCAGCCTACTGTTCAGCTCAGTCATAGAGAAGTAAAGAAACTAGACTTCCTATTCATGTATTACCCACTCTGGTTGTCGTGCAAGCTTTTTGGCCTTTCTCATCCTGCTTGAATGGTAGGAGAGTAATAAAGGCAATGGGATGAACTTCTCTCTTTTTTTCCCCCCCCTCACACACACAAAAAAGTGTTTCTGATTCCTTTTATGACATGACAGAAGCTCAATAACAAAGCCAGCCTCTCACTAAAGACTCAAGGGTACAAGTTTAAGTACAAGATTGTCACTTGTGCTAGGATTTTTATTTATTTTTCAAGAAATATGCATTGAGTTAACATGAATTATCCACAATAACTAAAATAATCCTTATGTGCTCACATGCTTTCCTACTACTTAACTACTTGTCAAACCTGTATGTATCAAAGCACATCAAAGCTGCAGAGTGAATTGCAAAATGCTCAAAAATACATATTGTCTTTTCGTACTTGCAGTCTCGGTTTAAAACACTGGCTCTCTCTCTGTGACAGAGAGTTTGGGATGATGTTCACCTGCTGACTTCTGAGGTCTGTGGGACAGAAGCTACACCTGAGCCAGCCTGGCCTGTGGGAAGGAATGTCCTCTCTTGTTATAATCTGACCCCTTTGAAGTGGAAGCCTCGGGACGAGGTCACAAGTCACACACTGTGGATTGTATTTATTTCTCTTCCACAGCTCCAAAGGCAGTGGAGGCAGGTGGGTGGGACTCCTGCCCTGGCAGTGATGGATCCAGCCTTTATTGCCTGTAAATACCAGCCATGAAGCAGCTTTGACAGTGCTCCCCGATGCTTCTGCCTCTAAAGACTTGGGGTAGAGACACTCATGTTTGCTCTAATGTTGCTCTTCGTATCTTCTTGAATTACTGATGGTCAAATTAATGGTTTAAGGGTTTAACAGTACAGATTTTCTAATTAACTTGGGAAGGCATCATCAATAATGCAGTTAAAAAAGCTTCCTAGCACCTCTTCTCCTTGCCAGGAAAATCATCCTGCACTGCAAGGATGGGTTCTGAGTGCTGCCTGCCATGTGCTGAGCTTTTACTGTACCAGCTGGGAATCATGTGCCTTTTACCCAGGATCAGGGAAAAGTAAAATGAATTTTCCATGGCATAGGGCATGAATTTCCAGAGACTAGGCATCACAAAGAAGTAATTAAATTTCCTTAGAGATGGAAAAGAAGGTGGATTTTCATGAGTAAGGGAGATACGCATAATTAAAAGACCTCTGGGGAGAATCAGGTCTTTGTGTGTTTTCCCAAAATCTCAAAAGAACAGTAAAAAACAACTGCTATAGCACAGTGAGAGACAAGTTATGACAAAAGTGATATCGTATGTCCAGTAAGGCTGCAAAGAGCAAACAGATTCACTGGTTAATGTCAAGCTTGAACATTTTGAGTACTCATGCCAGTTGTTTTGTCCAAATATTTTTATGCAGGAATAGGTAAGGAAGTTGCTAGCACATTGAGTCTGAAAGAAAAAATCCTGTGTTTACAATCCCAGGGAAGAGGTCTTTAAGGGAAACAAAAAGGAGTAAACATGGAGCTTCAGGCTGATAATAAGAGTCATTTGTAGACATATGTTTTACTTTGGCGGCAGCAGCCACAGAGCCCAGTATGTTTATGGACCCTTTTCCTTAAAATGGGACTTTGAGCATATATATATATAACAAAATTTAGGAAAAGAGCACTACTAGTGTAGGCAGGACAAGCCACACAACTTGTTTACCATCTTGAGTTCGACCTTGGGCAAAGTTTTGGCTGAGATTTCTGCAGACTGTGACTATCTCTAAAGACTTTTGAGTCTTTTAATAAGTATGGAAAGTACTGTGTGAAGACTGTTCACACCAGCTGGGCTGGAAAGCTTCACAGATGCAGCCTTGTTACTCTTGTTGCTGCCTTCTTGGTGTGCTTACGTGTGCTGCTGTCCTACAGAGAGGCACAGTGTGCCAAGGACAGAAGTGTGCCTGGTTGTGTGGTTCTGCAGATCACCACCCTGGAAATGGAAGCTCTGCAGTCAATTCCCAACCATTTGCTGGTAAATACTATGTATGTGAGGATCACACTGGCTCTGTGTCCAGGAGGCTGAAGAGGGATGGAAGATGATAGATCCAGTCACCACAGAGAGGACAGAGCCCTGAAAGGACCTGGAAAACCAACCCAGGAAATTACGAGTCCAAACTGATCAGTGAGGTCTTCACTGTACACCCTCTCTCTCAATTAAAATGTCTGGGATAAAGGCATTTTAATTCACCTATTCTATCTATCCAAGCTGTTAATTACCTAACCTGAATCCCAAGAGACAGCACTTTGCCTTGGGGAGTCTGCTATGTGTGGTTCAGTACAAAACTTGCTCTGAGCAGAGGCCAAAGAGCCCTTGTAAACTCTGTGGAGAAATAGGGCAGCTTGGAGCAAACCCCATTCCCTCTGCTTTTTCTGGTGAGCAAAGAAACAAAGCAGCTTTCCTGGGTACTTGTGCCTCCTTCAGCCAGATCACACCTCTAAAGCCAACACTTCCCCCAGTGCCCACTGTTCCCTCCCCTGTTCACGATTTGCACATCGCAAAGGTTTTCTTCCATCACAGTGAAACCTATTTCTTCTAGGAGAAAATATGCGGTCGATTCATGGATCTGGCTTAAATTCTTTAGCAACTGAGTTTTACAATGAATATTGAAGGGATTTTCTAATATTTGGCTATTTCTCTGTATCAGAAGGTGAGTCCTGAACATGGTCCACCTCCCAAGGTGAAAATGACTGTTTGGCTTCTTTTCCTGTTCAGTTTGTATCAGATCTTTGCCCAGTCCTCACTGTGGAAAACCAGATGATTTTTAATTAACTTCCCAAGGTCTCCCCTGAGCTTCCTCTTCTCCAGGCTAAACACCCCCAGCTCCCTCAGCCTCTCCACACAGGACTTCACCGGCCTTGTGAGTCTCACAGCTGGGCTTATAAGCTTGAACAATGAACACAAGCACAGCCACCCAAACTAAAATAACCCAGCCTCCTAAAAATAGAGAGAAAATTGTTTTGGAGTAGTAGTAGTATAAAAATAATAAACTCATACTCAGGAATGTGCAGTTCCACCCTGACCCTGCTCGGCCCTTCCTCCAACACCCAGGCAAACACAATGTCAGGAAATTTGGGTTCATATTGCCAAAAGCTGTTAGGGTTTTTAATCTATTTGCTTCAGTTAAGCAGAGCTGGAGTGAGTTTTGCAAAAGCTTCAGCCAGAGACAGGACAGATGTGTAACCTCCATGAAGTCCCTTTGCCCCACAGATCCGTCATGGCCAGCTGAAAAGTCTGTTTGCAGTTGTCTGTTATTCACTGAAGTTACATATTTTGATGGATATCTGAGGAAGAAACTAAATCCTTCTTCTACTTCCTTTTGTAAGTTTAGTTATCATAACAAAATGGACTTTGGAAGCGTGTTTGTCCAGGGAACTCAGCACACACAAACAGTATTGCCAGAGCACAACTGGTTTACAGCTGCCCGGTGTCTGATGCTGTCCAAACGCTCCAGTCTTGGTGATTTTTGCATTATTTATACAATTACTGCAGTGAGATGAGGTCTAACAGTCTTCACAGAAATGACTGCTCAACGCAGAAAGCCTCAGTTAAAAGGAAAATGGAACAGAGGACTGTTGGGGAAAAAACCACAGACAACAAGAAGTGCTGTTTGTATCTCTCACTTTAGATTAATTCATGCAACATCCAAAAGTTACAGGTATGTGAACTGTAGAAGACCTGGACTGCAGCAGCAGGAGGGTCTCACAATCACAGCCCAGCCCCAGAGTCTGGTCAGGTTTAGAGCTGAAGTTTCTCCTTTATGATTTTTTAACTAAAAAAAAAGTGCAGGCTGCCTAGGCTGGTATCAGTTACCACCCCCACCCCAAGAAATATCTGGTTTGTAAAGCTCCATTTAATGTATTTTCTCAGAGCTATGTAGGTTAGTGTAGTGCTCCCCAGGGGGAGCAGCCAGCCAGGTCCTCCGCCCCTGGTGCTGGGTGGCAGCACAGAGACAGGCACCAGGGTGGGAAACATTGAACTTCATCCTCCACAAGTGTCCAAAGGCGACTTCATTAAACCTAAAGATTTTTTGCACTGAGGTAACAGCTTATAGTGTATTGCAAAGAGATATGAGAAAGGGCAGATTTTTCTTATCTTTTGTTATTGGAATTGACCCTCAGGGTCCTTAGGCCTTGGTGAGAGCTTAAGCAAGCTTAGATCAAGGAAGGATTTTGAAATTGAATTTATTCAGATTAGCAAAACCTTCCATGAGAGGATTTACTCTCAACAAGCTGTTGCCAACTCGGAGCTTAGAAAGCCCAGCACATTTTCCTGATTTACAATCAACTTTTTTTTTTTTTTTAAACCCTCATTAAAATGTTTGCCATCAACATTCACACAGTATCAAAGATTCTCTGCCAAATGTTTATTTATAGGTACTTTCCTCGCTTGTTCAGATCATTTTCATTCAGATGACGCTTCAGGGTTTTAGGGAAAAAAAATATTGCAAATAGTGTTCTTGGGGAAAGTGTGGGAGGAATGCACTTGCAGTAATGAAAAGGTGCTCTGTTGCCATGAAAGCCACTTCTCAGTCACTGCCTCACTTCACAAAAATATGACCACACATAAAAATGAATTCTCACTCTGGCACTTCACGTATTTATTTCAGTATTTTCCCCTCTAAAGCAGCGAGATGTGCATTCCCCTTTCTGTGAGGCACACAGAGCTCTCAGCCCCAGCAGGGAGCAGTTTTGCAAGGACATCCAAGCCCTGCTCCAATCACTCGGTGTTTTACAGCCACTTCCCGGGGTTAGGATTGTAACTCACTGTCCCAAAACGAGAAGTCTATGGTTGAAATTCATCACGTGCTCACACTGGGAACTGTCTCCCTGTCCTCAGGCAGAGGGAGAAGGCGCAGCCGGGAATGACTTGCACCTTCTCGGAGGGTTTCTGTGAGCTCAGCAGCCACATCACCAACCTGTGCTGCAGAAACGCCTCTTTCAGCAGCAAAGAGGTTTGTGTTTGTGCCTGGTGGGTCAGTGGCGTTTCAGAGGCCTCCATCAGGGCTGCAAATTCAACACAGGCTTTGCACAAATTCATCCCCTGTCCAACCTGTTGGAAGGATGAAGGGCAGTGATGATGATGAGGAAAGCACCAGGAAACCCACCCTTCTCTGGGAGGGCTTGGGGATACAACCTATTTTTGGGCCTCAGACAATAACTGAGCTGCAACAGTCTGCCTCATCCAACTTCTCTTCTACATGGGCTAAACAGCAAATCTTTTTCTAAAATTAAAGAGTAAAAAACCAGAGCAATACTAAACCATTTGTTACAGCTCCTCAAGCTTCTGATTTCTTTTGTGGTTGAACCCTAGAAATGTATTTCATGTTTCAATTCAGATTGTGGAAATTTAACAGGGAAAGACTAAAGATGTATTAATATTCCATTAATAATGGGTGGTATATAAATATAAGATGAAATGGTGCAAGGAACCAAACACTGCATGTCTTGGTCAGAGTTATTACACTGAGATGATTCAGGAACTGTTTTACACAGGCTTAGTTTTCTTCAGTACACACAAATTTCTTTGCCTGTATCAGTGCTTATTGTATTTCTCCAGCTAAACCTCTTTTCCTCCACTCAGAGGCTGAGGTTTATGGGGTTTTAGGATAAAAATGAAAAATAAATTGTAAGTCTCTACCTTTCTTACTGTGGAAGATTTTGCATAGTATTTATCCCAAATAATGTTGAAAAAATAATAATTTTATGAAGACTCCTCAGAAAAATCCTCCAATTTCAATCCATAGAATATTTTCACATCTTTGAAAAGTTTGGGAGTTTCTTTTAACTGAAAAATGTGAAATATATTTATCAAGGAACATCTCTATAAACCTCAAAACTTGCAGAGAATTTTATGACTTGATTTTATTTAATAATCCATTGTTTTCATGTGTTTCTAATTCTGACTGAATTTTATTCCTTTGAAAGGAATGAATTAACTATTAAGTTTTATCAGATAAGTATTAAAGATCTAGATGACATATTTTTAAAAATAGAAGATGTTTAAGAGAAACTATAAATTTTACCCACAGCTCCCTTCTAGCTGGGCTGGTAAAGGCACTTGTGAACTAGAACAATTAATGAGATGAGATCTCAGCCTCTGCATCGCTGGTGTCTGCAACAGTCCTATTGCCAAAGAACTTTCTTCTTGTGATTGAAAAGCAAGCTCAGTAAAAAAAAAAATGCATATAAATTTTCTTCACATTACTGAGTGAACTGTAATTTTTTCTAATTAACAAAACTGAATTTTCCCCATGGACAAAGAGATTTTTTTTATTTCTGTAAAAGTATATATATATATATTCTGTGATATATTGTGCACTAACAACAATTTCTGAAAAATCATCTTCCTGTGTGCTGAGAACCTGCTTAAGGTGCATGGGATTCCCCTTTGCCCTCTGCCAAAGTGTGCACATGCATATGTTACCAGAGCCAGGTTTGGTAACTCTTGCAAATTCTGATTTTGCACCCTTGCCTCCCTCTAAGCCCATTGTACGTGGCATTAGACCAATTTCTTGTCAGAAAGATTACTGTTGTATGTGTACTATCTTAAATGGTCTTTCTGTGACCTTGCTGTGTCCCCTGAAACAAATGAAGCAGGTTTTTGGCAGAGCGGGTTTTTTTGTTTGTTTTGGGTTTTTTTTTCCCTCTTGATGGGCATACTGGGAATGGGGGGGAGGAAAAAAAATCATCATTACACATGCGGTGCCCCGAGGCACACAGACTTCCTTGTGAGCGCATTTAAAGGAGCGGCACAAAGAAATAGTCATTGCAGCTACAATAGCGCAGAGCTAGTATGCATTTGCAAGGAATCACTTTTTGGGGAGAATTACAGAATAATTACACATATGCTTAGATCATGAGCATTCAATGAAGCGGACAATATTTTGAGGATTTAAGATGTTGGTGTTGTGGTCGTCTCTAAGAAACCAGGATAATTCAGACATTCAAATGCAAAAGCGCCCCATTTGGAGAGTGTAATGCGTCTGTTCTGGTCACTGTTACAAATTCGGAAAGGATTCCCCGGCTGCAGACATGAGCCACTTAATGCTTAAAGCTGTTTCCAAATGTAAAGCATGCAACAAAAGTCTTTGGCATTAATGAAATGTATCCTAACACCAGTGGAAGTGACACATTTCATTAATGTGTCACAGATGTAAAATATAATTGCAACAGATATGCCTGTCCTACAGCTTGACAAAACCCGGGGATGGAATATTGTGTAACGACTTAGGGAATAAACCTCCATCTCGGGGCCATCATTTTTCGAGCTGTAGAGGAGCTAATTTCATGCCAACAATGCTGAACTTCTCAGCCTTGCCCTCACTGGTGGCTCAGTCACAACCACTTGATTTCTGCTGGTACAACAAAAATATTAGGCCATAATAATTGCCAACTGCTAATTAATTGTTAGGAAGGGCCAGCAGATGAGTGCAAATACGGTTTGGTTTTCCTTACCATCATCACAACATAAACCTTTGCCACTTGGGCCAGCTGTGCTTTTAAATACAGAGAGATGTGACCCCACGTAAATTAGAGAAACTTCACATTGTTTTGTCCTGTATTTCATAAGAGCAAAGGCACTGAGCACCAGCATCTAACTCTATTTCGTTTGGTCTTCTACTGGTTCAGGTCTATTGCAATACTCTGTAAAACACGAGACAGGTTTTGCTTCCCTGCATCTGTTCTCTTTGTAACTGAGAGCAAAAGAAGAGCATCATCGGTATGCAAAGGAGTATTTTAATGTGACCCAGGGTATTATACAGTCATCAAAGCAAGAATAAATTTATTATTATTGTTATTATAGTATCTAAAATGTGCTGCAGCCTTTACTGAAACAGTGGCTGGAGCCTGAAGAGTTCTCCTTGGATGAGTGTCCTACAGGATTTACAGGATGTTGGAGAGACTGCTGTAATCACTGATTCTGAAAAGATTGACTTCTGGGTTTTTCGGGAGAAGAAAAGAAATTAATAGACCTCACAAAGCTCTTAAAAAACCAGTGAAGAACAAAACAAGCCAACAAAACAACAGAAAAGGGAACCCAAAAACTCATTCAGCTTTATGTTTCTCAAACACTGCTGATGTAGTTCTGCCTCTCAGGAGATAAAGGACTGCTTGAGTCACTTGGCAGCAGGGAATCCTCTTCCGTGCAGCTTTGGAGTTTTGGACTTTTATAAAATACAGGGATAATACACAAAAAGAAAGGAAAAGGAAATAAAAGCAATAAAGCTGATAATCGACAACAGGTCTCTGTTGTGTGCAAGAGTATGGAATTGTCATGGTGTAAAGTTTATTTTAAATCTCATTCTTGTTTTAAATTGCTGAAATAAGTAAGGAATAATTATAGCTAGGAATAATAAAATTATACTAATTTAAAGAATCAACATACCACAGACCATCAGAGTCATATGAGCTGTGGAATTAAAATGAAGGCCACAAAATACAAGTGTGTGAACAATATATGCAAAGGTAGGCAATTCACCTGATGTTTTAATTGCAAAAATTGTAAATGCCCTTAAAAATAATAAAAATTTATCTTACTATAATAGATTGTACAGAAAGACATAGTCAAGTGTACACTCAGTCCTTGCTACAAAAAAAAAGGAGTTTACTAAACGACAATGAGAAAAGTGAACTTGATAGTTTAAAAAGATTGATAAAGTTACAGTTACATCTGTAGCATTCTGTTACATGAGGAGATAAATCAAGCAGAATTCACCTGACATAAATATTTAAGTTGAAAAGGCTTCTGTTTTGAATGTGGGAAGTGGAACAGACATTTTCATCAGTAAAAAGCAACTTGGCAGTGTTGTGATTCCCCTTTTTTCAGGTTATGCCAAAAATTCCAACAATGCACCAACCTAACTATTTTTTCCCAGAAAATGTCCATTTTCCCCTCTAAAATGCAAACCCCAAGGACTTTTCTCACTGTATATATGTTTAATTTGGTTGTGTTGTGCTGGCAGCATCCCTTCGCATGCATGTTGGGTTAGAATTCGGCTGTATTGCTTGAGTCTGTGTGTCAGCTTGGACAGGCAGCTTACAGCACTTATTAACCATACCTCACAACACCATTAGGAGTTAATTACTTTAAAAAGAATGCTTTGATAACCTTTTAGTCATGTCCCAGTGTCATCCACCATATTTTTTATGCCCTTTACTACTTTACAATGACCTTCAAGCAGCACCATGCACGGATGTTAGCAGAGAGCTGAGAAAGATCAATCAGAATCTTAATTGCTGGGACACTGCATAATTTAAGGAGACATAAGGTGGGCTTTTTTAACCTATGCCTTATCAATTCAAGCTCCCTTGTTTTAGCAATGACTGAACAAACCTTTTGTTACCTCCTGTTCACTGTCTTTGTGGAGTCATATCTCAGCTTGGTTTCATTATCATTACAGCTCGAAATCCAGGGTGGGATGAATCCCTGCTTGCTGCTCTCACTGTAGTGGGAGGATGAGCAAGGGAAAGGTGATGGGTCACCCTCCATTCACACCATACAGAGCCTGGAGCTGTGCTATTCCAACACATTTCATCCTCCAAGACCAACCTTCCCAAGCACCAAGTGTTCCTGGTAATCCGCTCCAACATGGCCCGTAACAGTCATGGCTTTAGAACAAACATTTAGGAGGTATTCCTGGAAGTGTTCCCACCTGCTGATCCCAGACATCTTCCTTTGCCCCCACTAAGTCCAATATGAAGCAATTCCAAGCAAATTCACAAGACAGAGGTAAAACTGGTCATATTAACCTAAGGGGAAACAGCAATCACTTTAGTCTGAAGGGAGAATATTAAATCCTTCCTGTAGTATCTTCACACTGTGAAGTAAAAGCTCCACAAGCAGTGGAGGTAGGTACAATCATGTGTAAAACCTCACTCTTCCTACTGTGCCCAACACTGTTTTGGTGACTTTATTCTTAGTATAGCACAAGAGTAGCTGTCTGGGCAGTTTATGTTCTCCATTAGCAATTTTTCGCAGAAAAATTATGTTTTCCATTAGCAATTTTTTGTGCTGAAAGAATGTGGGAAGGGAAGAAGCAGTGCATGAACCAAGGCTCTGCTGTCAGACCAGAGGAATGAATATGGGAGTCTGATTTAATTACCTTTTCTCAGAAAGAAAAACTGCTATGCAATTTTGGAGCCCAAGTGTTCCCTCAGAGGACATGTCAGGTCCTGCACTGCTGTTGCTTATGCCAATTTATGCTTTAGTAGCTGCTGACTTATGTGAAGTTGCTCCTGATGGACACCAGCATAGCAGCATAGGCAGCCAACTCCATGCCTTCCAGCCCCATCTGGGAGTGCTGCATGGAAAAGAACACACAGCTCTCCACCAGCAAACAGAGGAGTGCTCTATGTCTCACTTGCAGGGTCTGTGGGCCTTGGAACAGCCAGGTGCCACTTATTCCTCTTACTCAGACCAGTTCATCCTTTCAATCAACAGCTAGAAGGAGTTCCCTGTTTAATTGGGAACTGATCAACTCAAGAATTTCTGCTAGGAATGCCCAGAATCCTCAGGTGCTTGCTGCTCAACCCATGAAGTCGATGGGATTGTGCAAGGGAAGACTTGTGCAGCAGTTACAGCTGGAACTTCAAAACAGAATCATTGCACCTACAGACTCCCCAGCCTAAACCTGTCTGTGTTATTTTAACTGAGGTTTCTCATAGCTGAAAGACATATCAAACATGAAATATGTAGAACAAACCAGTAGCTGGCAAAAAAAATCCCTGTAACACCTTCTATGAGGTCTTAATTCATCTTGGCTGTCCTTTGACACAAAAAAAGCCTGGTGGCTTGGTAAAATGTATTTGTATTATCACATCCCCACTGGCAAACAACTCTATAGATTGTACTGTGGCTTCCACATTCTCCATATAAACAGACAGAAAAGCCCTCCCAACCTGGCTCAGTTCACGCAGTGTGTCAGACAGCCAGGATGTTTATTCACTAAGTACAGACACAGTGCTATGTACTCTCTCACAGAGCCACAGACAAGGGCAGTGCCATCTCTGACAGAATCATCACCACCTCTGTGCCAGAGAGCAGCAAAGAAAACTTGTAACTTTGGTTACAAGAAGTCTGAAAACGTCTAAGTTTCCTCAGAAACGTCCTGTTAATTATTATGGATTCAGGTCATGGCCTGAACCATTCAACTCTCTGGCACATAAAATCAACATTTTAGAGTAAAGGATGTCATATTCATCCTAACTCCCTTGCTTCTTTGCTAGGATGCTATTTGCAAATGGTCCATGTAATGTATAGGAAAAAAATGTAATCTAGAAAAAAATTGCTCTGCCCAGCACTAACCAACACAGCCCTACACTCATTCAAAGTGCCTGAAGGTAGAACCATAGAATAGCTTTGGTTGGAAGGGACCTTTAAAGCTCAACCAAGCTCAGCCTCCAAGAGGGGCAAGACCCAGCCTTGCAAATATTTATGTGCCTTCCAAATACCCGAGGGTTTAAACATTGCATTCACTTTTAATCCCCCACCCTGCAGTCTAAGGAACCACCACTGAGCTGCAAACAGCCAGACAGTCAAAACAGGAAAAACCCGTATGACTTCTAGCTTGTTATAAACATATAACTAATAAACAACCCAAACATACAGTACAAGTCTCCCCACAAGCCCATCTCACTGTGGGACAAAGGACACTGCGCTGCCTCGTAATTTGGCAGCCTTTTCACGCTCTCCCTATTCTTCTGGTGAAATCTTAAGCCATGAAATTTCTTTTTTGTTAACGCAAAGACATGGTAATGTCAAGCATTCATGGCCATAAGCATGGAAAATTGATGAAATTACAGTGTGTTCAGGAAAATAATACGGTGATGACAGAAAGAATCTCTGCTTGTATCTGCATCCTGGTGGCAGCTTTCTGAACAGGTGAACATTTTTTCCTCCCTCTGTGCAGAACATCTTTGCATGAATGCATCAAATGGATGCCCAGGGAGAAAGGTCAAAGGGAAATAGTCACAGAAATAATTAAGATATGAAGACACAGTGTATTAGTTCATTAATGCTTTCCATTGTCTTACTCAGTTGAGGTGCACCTTTTCAACTTGACACAAGATAATATAAACAAAAGGCTCTACAAAAAGGGAAAACAGCAGGGCTGGACTGACTGCTGCCAAAAAGCAGAATGGCAGAGCAGCCCTCTTGCAGAGCTCCCCAGATGTCCCCAGGCGACATCTGGAAGCCTCACAACCCATGGTCCTCTTCTTCTTGGCACTCCTGGGGGGTCCCAGCTTTGGTCCTTATTGGGTATAAATAGATGCCCTTGCAAAGTTTGAAGAGTAGTTACACTTCTCAGTAAGATGTGACAAGTGCAGCCACAGTGGGGTCTTCACAGGCATTGCACCCACATAGTGGCCAGGAGAATAAAGAAACAAATACACGAAGCCCAAAGGTCACATATAACAGCTCCTAGGGCAATCCTTGAAAGAATCAAGAATTGCTTGAAAAAAATAATTATATTAAGAATTCGATCAGCAAAATTAAAGGAGAAAATTAAAACCGGAAAACAAGGCAAAAAGCACGTTCAATAAAAAAAGAAGGCAAAGCAGAAAGAATACAGGTGAACACCCTCCTAAAAGAGCCTGCCAAGATCACCTCAGATCAGGGAGAGCCCTTGGCCAAGGCCGAGTCCCAGCTCTCCTGTAACAGTTCTTCCCCACAGGAGTACTCAGTGTGTGTGTCAGTGTGCTCTCCTTGGGGGCAGAGGGTTCTCTGGCAAAGAGCAGAGCCCACAAGCTTTGCCACCTGTGACCTGTTTTCAACACAGACCAATGATCTAGAGAACTTGGTCATAAGTAGAAATACTACCCCTTCAGGGGTGGGGTTGCTTTGCTGGAAAGATACCCATCATAGTGACTTCCAAACACTTACACACACGGGACCTCCTCCTGCAAGGGTACCCAGGCAAAATCAGCTCTCTCCCATTTTCTTTCCTAAATTATTCTTT
The DNA here is from genome assembly GCA_026770055.1 of Myrmophylax atrothorax. Lineage (NCBI taxonomy): Eukaryota > Metazoa > Chordata > Aves > Passeriformes > Thamnophilidae > Myrmophylax > Myrmophylax atrothorax. The sequence goes on along the minus strand of JAOXXN010000065.1, from coordinate 5,116,163 downwards.
CCATTAAAGGCAACCCCTGGCTTTAAAGGAACAGCTGCAAAGAATCTCTATGACCATTCTGGAAATGTAAAATCAATCTCATATTAACACAATTTCTTCTAAGTCCAGTTAATCAGGGCAGGAAATGCTTCCAGCTCTTTCTTTGAAATCTTTTGTAGTTGTTTATATGTAATTTTTCAATCTTACATGAATTTCTAGATTTCAGATTTTCTACAATGGTGCCTTTTCCCCAGGCAGACAGAACACACTCCTCTTTTCCGTGTCCTATCCATGCAGTAGGTACACAAGTGTTTGGTCATGCAGTAACAGACTTCCCTCCCAGGCTCTGGAAAGCTCAGCTGCAGCTCCTGAAAACACAGCCAAAGACAAATTTGCCACTGTTTATCTTCTCTTTGGGATTTGAAAGCAAGACTTTCTGTCACTGGAGCTCAAGCCCATATTCATTACGGTGAGAATAAAAGCATGACTGAAATTCCCTGTGGGTTTAGTTGCTGCAGGGTGACATAAACCTGAGATTCAGTTTTGGTTTAAGGCAGCACTTGGTTTGCCACAAGTTTTCTTCTCATTTAGACTCTGTGCGACAAAAGCTTCTATTCCCTGGCCCAGATTTCATCTGCTCTCCAGAATCAGCCTCCCAAGTCTTGATACATCCCAAGGTTTCCTCGCTGGGGATATTCTCCTGAACTTCTTATCCAAGCAAACATGGGGT
>JAOXXN010000065.1:5099756-5115354 GCA_026770055.1 Myrmophylax atrothorax | reverse complement strand
TTTTAAAATCATAAACCCTTTTTGTTCTCTTTTTAGTTAAAAGTCACCTCTTCATGGTTTTCTCCACAGGTCTGAGGTCCAGAGCTGGTTTCTTCAAGTTTGAAATCCATGTATGTTCAGGTGGCTCCAGAAGCAGATGCACCTCACATCTTAGGGCCTGTCATAAACTGAAGAGAAGCAGCACCACCACTCCAGATCCCAAATCTTATCCAACTTTTGCATTTGGAAAAAGTAGGAGTGCAGCTTTGCCATGTGACACAGCTGTGCATGACCTCCCCCTGGCATTAAGTAGCCCCACAAAGCACAAGGCAAATGCTGAACTGGAGAAGTCCTGTCCTACTCTCCCAGCACACAAACTCAAGGCAAGGCAAGCTGCACAAATGCTTCAGGAATTGCAGGTTGTGATTTACATCACCGATTTCTTCCTTAGTGTCACTCTTTGTTGTGCTCATGCTCATGTTGCCCTCTCGTGGCTGCTCTCATGAAGAAGCAGGCTCTACCTCAACCCACTCAGAAACGAACTGTAACTGTATTCTTGGGAGTTTTAAGGCCAGCGTTTTATCCCTAAGAGTGATCCATTAGAGCAATAGTTTTTATTCTGTTAATTCTACCAATATCTTATGTTTTTTGTAGAACCATAGAAAGGTTTGGCTTGGAAGGGACCTTAAAAATCATCTCGTTCCAAACCCCCTGCACAGACAGGGACACCTTCCATAGACCCCATTGCCCAGAGCTCCATCCAGCCTGGTCCTGAACACTTCCACAGCTTGTCTGGGCCTGCTTTCATTGCACAGGTGCTCCAGCCTCTCCCATATCTTTATGCAACTTCCAAGTCCTCATCACCAAGTCCAAAGGCACAGGAGGAGGGAGGGATGAGCAAGCTCCCTGCCCCAACACCCATGTCCAGCTGCTGTTTTGTGACCTCCAAACCTTCCCTCTGCTGCCTGCCCCTCTTTGCTGAAGGGAGGAGGAGGAGGAGGAAGAGGAGGGGAAGCTGAAGGCCACATTAATTGTTCAGGTCATCACAGTCCTCTCCAGACACTGTCTCCCCAGTGCAGCACCAAAGCACCCCTGGCCTGCTGTGCTTGCAGCAAGGGAGGATTTTCCTCCCCACACCTTGTGCTTTCCAAGCACATCTCCCGTCCCAGCCCTCACCTGCTTCCTCTCACCCACACACAGCACTGGCACTCTGACATTACATAGCACACAAAGCACATCTCTATATATCTGGTGGGTTTGCTTCACTGTTCTGTCTCAGCATGAAAATTTAAAGGCTTCTTCTACTGATATCAGTGAGTTTCCTTGGATCAAGTCCAAAACCTGGAAGACCCACAAGTTCTCAGCTGAAGTTCCTCTTTGCTGTACAGCTGTGAAGCTACAGGAAGCACCATCAGACTGGAGACCCCTCAGAAGCCAGAAGAACTTCTGAGCTCTGAGGCTACCCCTGGTAAAGGCACACAGCAGCCAGGGGCCCCAGGTCTCTTTGTCAGGCAGTGACTGCCACTCTCCCTTGTCCCAAAGGCCATTCAAGCCTTCAGAGCATACAGCTTTCTCTAATGCCCACTGATTTCCCCAGCAATTAGCTGGCTTACTAAATACTCTAGAGATGAGATTTAATCAGTGATTAAAGTAGAAAGTGTGCATAAGCTCTTATAATCAGAAAGTGTCATGAGGAACAACTCAAGGCATAGATGCTGTATTAAGGAATAAAGCAAACTTGGTTTCAGCAGCAAAAAGAGCATCAGGATGTAGTGCTTGGGGGGGGGGGGGGGGAAGCAGTTTCATTTCTGAGGGGTTTTAGTTCTTATTAAAAGCTGTTAATCAGCTTAATTATCAGGAAGACTGATAATTGCTATAAACTGACAGAGAAAAAGGAGGAGCTGAAAAAACCATAACATTGCCAGAACTAGAAAAAAACCACTGTCCATCTGTCTTGCAACCCAAGAATATCATGAACTATTTCCCCCCAACTGTTTCTAGAGCAGATGCTGTTGTCTTTCTCTCTGTAAACAAAAAGAAAGAAAATAAATAGTGTTCACAAACAATCCTCCCATGCTGGCTGACACTTATCAAGAAAGAAAATGCTCATGAAAACAGGTATGAAAGCACATTAATTTATGTTCCTATGAAAAACAAGTAACAAAGAGAACCTTCATATAGTTGCTAAAACAATATTGAAGCTTCTACTTCTTTAACCACTAGGCAGACATCATTTACAATTTAACTCCACTGTTACTTAAAAGACACAGAAAGGTAACTTAAAGAATTTTCACTTAAAAATTCCCTTTTAATTATTTTTCCCTGTTAATTCTGTCATTTCTTAGAGCTCTCACTTCTGCATGAGACAACACACAACACATGCCTATGGACAGTAAAATGAGTGAAGTCTCTCTGGTCCAGAAGGATGGAAAAAGTATTAGAAAGTTTCAATTCTTTCCAGTTTGTTTCAAAGCAGTTGCAAATTTTTTGGGGGCGGAAATTAATCGTGTTAATTGGCATGGCATGACATACTCAAATGCCCAGAATCACATGGCTTTATTCAAACTCACCAGCAGATAAAAGAGAACTTGTAACAACCACTGCCTAGAAAACAAGCTTTCCTTTTTGATACTGGGCTGTTACTCCATGAGCCAATGGATGTTTTTCCTCCTGGATTACTAACTAAAACTTGAATTAAACCTACAGCAAGAGCAGCAAGTTGGAGGAGAAGCATAATGCAGAATCAAGGGCCACCAGCAGAAAGAAAGCAACCCTGGAGTGCCTTGGTGAGCTCATGGGTAGGGTCACAATGAGAACTCCCCATAATAAGCCATTCAAAGTAGAGATCTGTCTTCTCACTTTTCTTAACCATGAGAAGAAAATTGGTGAGTTTAGAGTGAGCATGTGGATGTCTTTAATATCTCAGAGCATGATCATCATCATGGTAAAATTATTTTCTCCTTCCCTGCCAAAAGATGTAAAATTTGATCTTCTAATCTGAAGCAGTCAGTGCTGGATGAAGCACTGGAGTGTTCATAACCTACATGGCCAGCTCTCAAACAATGCATTTCATTGAGAGGCAGTGGAAGTGGCATTTTGTTTCAGAAGCCAAAACCTCCCCCACAAGAGGAAACATTCCTTTCTTACATGTTCTGGCAAAAGTTACTGTGCAGGACACTGCTGAGGAACCGGGCAGAGCCTGTGGATTCACCAAGACTGAGAACCACTGTGAGCCTTTTTGTCCCTCTCTCTATGTTAAGTCATCTGTGATTGGCAGAACTTTGTAACACTTGCTTTGATTTTGATTCAAAGTTGTCCTCAAAAAACCAATTTAAAATCTGTTATGAACAAGCCTTGGAACACAGTAGTCGCTCCCAGCCTCTCTGCAGCACTTCAGCTGAACTGGAGCAAAACCAATTTGCCACAGCAACAGCTGAAACAAGATGTGTCAGCAAGATGAATGTCTTGTTCATCCCCACTGCAGTGCTGATGGGGACTGGAGAGAAAAAAATCCTCATTCTATCTCCTGGCAAGACGAAATACTGGTCCTTTCATTTCAGTGAAGGTGGATAAATGTCCGTGTTTTACCAGTTTCCTTAGAATAATCCTTAGAATGATCCCTGGCTAAGTAGGACATAGAACTCCTGAGCCAAGTCAAGTCTACTCATTCATATTCTTGAGACCAGTAAATAATATTCAGGCAGATGTTATCCAAACATCCCCAAATCTCTGTTGTGGTGGCCACCTCTTTCTAACACAAGTAGGGAGATGAACTGGACTCTCCAAAGTGCTCACTCAGAATGTGTTTTTTGGATTTCATATTTATTTTCTCACCATTATTGAGCATTTATTTTAACTTCCACCCACTATTCCTACATAGTCTTACAAACTGCTTGGGTCTCAATAACCAAATTAGATTGTTCTCATCCTGTATGTCAGGCTTTTGAATTAAAATTTCACACACCATATTGAAGTAACTCTGCTTCTTACTTACAGAAGTTAACTTACACCTCTGTTTGTCTCCAGGCATTAGAGAAGACCAGAAACAGATCAGTCTTTGCAGCCTTTTTCTCTGCGCACTCAAAACACACTCACTGAATTCCAGAAAAAAAAATACAGTAAACAAACCAATGTTTTTGGACCTGTACTAAAACAGCTTGTGGCCAAATGTGAGTGAAAGCAAATTGGTTTTAAGTTTGATTTGAAACATTTGGACTGGTTCTGCAATCCATGAATTTTCTGTTTACTCTCTGTAACAACTACCCTTTGCTAGCAGCTTTCTCCTAAACTTTTCTTTACTAAGTAAACTTATTTATTCTTTACCAAGTAAACTTACTATTTATGTATATTCACCTTCATTATCCCATTCCTTCCCTCAGTCCATCTGTGATGCTGCCCAGTACAAACCTAAGGTTGGTCTAGGGAACTACTTTCCGCTGAGCTTCCAACCGGGTGAAATTTGAATTTGACTGATAATGGAAAGTGGATAAGAAATACTTCTAATCTGAGAGAGAAGGCAGAGTTGTCCTGTAGGAGTTTTGCCATGACTGGAAGGAGAAATCATTGCAACTTCTTGCCCTTGGCTCTGAGGTGCAGAACAAGCAGAGGAATAGAGGGAGGCAACTCCTGTTATGGCTGGATTTGTTATTACTTCTAGGCAATTAATTTCACAAGATTCTTTCCATCCCCCTTCAGGTTCTTTCTGCTTTTTACTCCTTTTCTTTGCAGGTCTTGAATACAAACATAAAAAAGTAAATTAATATTACCTTGAACAAGTCACTTGAGTTTCCATACTAGTTCTTAGACCTAATACATAGATACAGATATATAGATATAGATATAGATAGATACAGATATACAGATATATAGATACAGATATATCCATCCCATATATACATCTGTGAAGAGTTATGTATTATGAAGCTACAATTCCATTCTTCTTTCAGCAGCACTAGCATACAAAATCAATACTAAATGCCTTTCTGTTGGCTTTTCCATCTTACAGGTATCACAACTCTCAAGCTTTTTTTCCCAGCATCTTAATCCTCCACCCTGCATCATGGATTTAGGAGACTAGATAGTGAGGGCAGCTGCCTTTTAAACTTCATGTGCTTCTGTGCTATAACAACAGTTCAAACACACATGTACAGGTTTGTTCATGTTTTGCCTTTGGAAACTTTTTCAAACCTTTCAAAGGATGAAGTTTTGCAAGATTCACACAGCAATAAACCATCCCAGGTCTAGTCCAGCCTCTTTGCTTTAGGGCTGCTCTCCCCATCAACTTTGCCAGTTGCACACATTCATAAGGACCCCTGGGCTGATTTCCTTGGACTCATCACCCCCAGTCCCCAGAGCTGGACGGGACAGGGTGGGATGTGCCACCTCAGATTGGCTCAGTGTTAAAGATTTGGGGGAAGCAATCAGGATCAAAAGGCATTTGCTTATATTAGCTTTTTTAGTGGTACATAAAACTCAAGGAAACTTCACAAGCAAGGAAGATTTCCTTAAAATTCTGAGCTTTATGGGCATTCAGGCCCTCAAAATTTCCAAAATGCTCCTCATAATTGGTTTCATCATATATATGTCCTTAAAAATCATACTCGTTTTATTTGTCCTAAATAAAAAAAAAAAAAAAACACCATCAAAAATTCCAACTTTTTGCCCTTCCCGACAGAAATCATTCCATTTTAACCACCTGATAGGCCCTTGGGGTTAATTAGAAAATCCCCATCAAGAGCTCAGAGGCCAATATCAGCTGTCAAAATCCCACATTCCCCTCTTTCACCTCTTTCAAGTGCAAAACAACCTGTGTCTGAAGATGTGCCAGAGAATAAAAGGGCACACCACAACCACTGTGGGCTCTGACTTAGACCTATTCATGGCCTCACTACTATGAATACAGCAAAATCTCAAATGAAAGTTTTAATCTCCCCACTACATTCAACCCAAAGAGAAAAGGGCTTCCCTTTAAACAATTTCCCCCCTTAAATCTTTTGTGCTGCCGTGCTCCTGAAAAAGTGGAGATTTTGCTCAGCCCCAGCGAGGGCTTTTTGCCACAGAAAGCCCTGCATCTCAGCCCTTTGTGCTGGCAGAAGAGTAAAGGTCTGCTTGGACCAAAAGTAACTCATCCAAAAGGCCTTCAGAGGCTCGAAATACAAAGTGAACAAGATCAGAGTTAAAAGTGCAGGCATCTGATCCCGCCCAGTTTGCCTTCCCTGCTCCCTTCCCCTGTCCCCAAAGGTGCACGGTAATGGTGAGAGGGGATAAACAGACATTAGGGGGGGGAGGAAAAAGCAGATGGAACAATGCTGGAAGGAGAAGACAGAAAAAGTCCTGTTACTCCATGTCCTCTGCATCTCCACCTCCCTCTCCACATCACATGGGCTCTCATACCTGCAGATGCACACACCACACAGGTGCTACTGGAAAGTGCAGAATCACTGCTGTCCCAGTGATCACCAGCTGATTGCCTCTCCCAGAAAGCTTCTATTCCCTGGCCCAGATTTCATCTGCTCTCCAGAATCAGCTTCCCAAGTCTTGATACATCCCAAGGTTTCCTCGCTGGGGATATTCTCCTGAACTTCTTATCCAAGCAAACATGGGGTTCATTTTCTGGCAGTTGCCATCATGCTACTGCTCTTTTAAAATCATAAACCCTTTTTGTTCTCTTTTTAGTTAAAAGTCACCTCTTCATGGTTTTCTCCACAGGTCTGAGGACCAGAACTGGTTTCTTAAAGTCTGAAATCCATGTATGTTCAGGCGGCTCCAGAAGCAGATGCACCTCACGTCTTAGGGCCTGTCATAAACTGAGGAGTAGCAGCACCACCACTCCAGATCCCAAATCCTATCCAACTTTTGCACTTGGAAAAAGCAGACTTTGCTCACTTAGAGCAGTCACTAATAAATCAATTTGGTCCTCGATTTTAGGATTGAAGGAAGACAGCAAATGCTACCATTTCATTAGCTAATTGCTTTGCCATGTGCAAGTACGTTGATGGTGTGGAGAGCTGCAGAGAGCCAGAAGGGGGGAGTGTCCTCAGACGTGCTTCTTTTTTTTGGGGGGGGGGGGAGTGTTGGGCAGGTTTTTTTGCTGTTTTCACCACCAAACACACTTTTTACCCCACTTGAGCAGAATATTTCCTTCCAAGTGCCTGCAGGGTCCAAGAGCACCACCCTGCCCCACTCTTTGTGCCCTGCCCAGGACTCCTTCTCTCCCTTCAAGGGATTCTCGTTCTGTTTTGTCCTCCTGGTGAGCAGTAACACCTACATTGTGTGTGGGGGGACAGGGATCATTCACACCCCTCCGAGGGCCGTTCATGCGGGGGCAGCTGGAGGGGCTCCTGGGGGAGTTCTGTGCAAAGCTCCGGAGTCCTATCCCTCCCAGATCCAAGCAATTAGGGAGAGATGGGAAAAGGAGAGAAAACATCAGGGGGTTTTGTCTCTCTTCACAGTTTGTTCTTATGTTTGTAGCTAAATTATGTTAGCAGGTTTCCCTGGAAGGATAGAAAAACACACTCGGGGAGGAAAAAGGACATTTAATTAATTAATGTGTCCTTGGGCTTTTTCTTTTATACAAAGGGTTTGGAAATAGCACCTCATACTCGCCCAGAAGGGACTGGTACTACTGCTAGCAGAGACCACTGGCCAAGCAAGATTACGAGTGTTTTACTCTCCTCCTGCCTCACTTCAGGCAGTGCCCACCTCTTCTCAGAGAATGTTCTTGCAGGGCAGATTTCTACAAATCCTAACAGGCTGTTAATGACCCTTTTTTCCCTGAGATTTGTGCTGTACTGACCAGGATCACATTCTCAAGGAGCACTACGGCCCTTCGTGCATTAAAGTCTATGAAAAAACATTTAAAGAGTAACCCCCCTCACAGTTTCACTCATCTTCCTGTCTCCTTTCCACTGTATTTGCTGTTGATGCAGAGCCTTTGGGTTTTCAGTTGCGTATTATCCTCATGCTTTGTCTCTAAGAGAGATCCACCAAATGCCCCCCACTTCCTCAATATTACATGGGCTACCCTTCATGGAAAGTTTTGATTTTAGTGTTCTCTTCAGTGAACACAATCATATGATACTGGGATGAACAGTGTGGTTTGGTTTTTGTGAGCCAAGCACTAAGATCAGTGACTTGGTTTTACTGTTTTGTTGGTGATAATGTTTAATTTATTTTCAGGAAAAGACAAAAGTAATGTAAAGAATACCATCACTGGTGTAAAATGAAAATGAACACCATGGATGAATTTCATTCTTTGATTTACCTTGAGAGACTGTGTTGAGCCACTGAAATAGCACTGCTGTGATCCTTTTGGGATGAATTCAGTAAGACAGGATCATTTAAGCTGAGTATCTATCATGGTGCTGCCATTTCCTACTGGTGAGAAATGTGCTACATACTCAATACTCAATACTCAATAATTTGACTAGAAAATTGCTCAACAACAAATGCTATTGTGTTCTATATCACAGCAAAGTCTTTTTGGTCTTCCTTTTGCTGTTACTAATACTAAAATAATAACAAAATACACTGAAATAATTCTATCTTTAGTACTTACCATAAATGATATGAGAACTAATTGCTACAGATAATAATTTTGTCATGGTCCATGGTAACATGTAATACTAGAAATAAGGGTAACCAAAGGCAGACAGATGGTTTTAGCTGATTGAGAAGGTTGTGCAGCCTTGGCCTGGCTGGCATTGGATGGGAATCAGAAACATCCCTGTCAATCCAGAGTAACTGTCAAGCATTAAGCAAACTCCAGGCCACAGAACCCAACAGAGTTAAACAACTCCTTTCATTCCCATTGCACAGTCAAATTGGGGGGAAAGGGTGCTGGAGGAATACACAGCAAATGGGAGTGGAGGGAGTTTTTAAAAGACAACTCAGCTGCACAGGGGAGCCTGGACTGCCCAGCAGTGTTAAAGGGGTAGGCACGAGGTGTAGGTCCTATAGATCAGTCAACCTGTCCTTGGCAAGGAACCACACCAGGCAGGCAAATTGGAAGGACTTTGAGCCAGGAGGTAAGTGTGTTCTGGCAAATAGTGTGGGTTTCAGTTTCTATTGAAACAGGCCACTCCCCGGGCTTGTGCTGAAGGTGGGTCCAGTCCCTTCCTCCCCCAGTTATTCCTGTTGACTCAGAGCCATCCTTCCCTCTGCCTGAGCCACATTTACTGCTCTAATACCCTGCAACCACACCAGAACAACTGTTTGTAAATTTATCTGTGAATGATAACTCTGAGGAGTGGGACTTGGGATGGTGTAAGGCAGTGCAGGACCTTGGCCTCAGGCGTTTGGTTCCCCTGAGTAATCCACGCCCTGGCAAGGAACCATTCGTTTCAGTGCAGTACACACCTTTAATAGATAAGTAGTCCCTAATTAGGATAGATACAAGTAAATTACTCAGTTGTATTTTGAGATCCTTTGTTACACATTTATAGACCTGCTGATACAGGATAGCAAATGAAAATCGAGATTCATTAATCTGAATGTAAAAAAGTATGTCAGGAACAGTGTTTATTCTCAAGGTTGGTTTTTTTAGGTATTGATTTGACAATGAGGTTGCCAATTAATGAAGTTAGGAGTTGTGATGGGTCACTGGTCACTACACCTAAGTCAAAATCTAGACCTCCATACAGGTCCTGAGAATCCTGGGCAGAAAGGTGAGACTGGACGTGGCACTGAGTGCCGTGATCTGGTAATCAAAGTGGGGTTGGATTAAGGGTTGGACTTGATGATCTCAGAGGTGTCTTCCAACCCAACTGACTCTATGATTCTATGATATGACAGAATAGAAATTAGGACAGAATCACACAAATATGAAACACTTATGGTGTTTGGGAAGCAAAGGGGATTCATGGAGGATTAGAATTTGCTGTGTGATAGATAGTAAAGAAACACACAGCAATGGGAAACATAAAGTAGAACTTGTTTGAGCCTGTGCTTGGAAATGTGGTGAAGAGTTTCTGTTAGAGAGCATGAAGATGTACTGAAGATGTTTGGGTTCAAGTCTAGAGAGACGTCGTTTTTGTAAGATTGTTAGGAAAAATACCACTTGGAGGAAAAGTATGTTCTTAACTAAGCTTCTTAATTTCAAAGGTCAAACTTTGAGAAATTAAGGGAAGGAGCTGGTGAGGACCAATGCATCTAAGTGGTGGAGGACTTGCATGTGGAGGAGGCATGGCATCTGTCAGATCTTTCTGAAAAAAACATATCTGTAATTCATATCTCAAAAAAGAGCAACTCAGTCCCAGCTGGATAAATAGCCACTTCAAAAAGGTTATTGGGAACAATCAAAATCTTGAAAGGAATGGAACAGAATGATTACTTGAAAAATATTAAGAAGGGTAAGAGTAAAGTGAGAACTTTGAAAAGCTCAGCTGAATTTCTTTACAAAGGAAATTAAAGCAGGGGCTAATGAGAAAGAAGATATGAAAACTAATGTTTCCACATTTTAGATGAAAGCACAAAACCTATCACATATCTGAAACATCAGAAGATCTTTATTCATCCAGAGACTTCCATTAATGATGTAGGTAAAAAAATATGAGCTGTAAAAATGAAATGTGCTGATCAAAAAAATAGTGAGACAATTTCAATATGAGAAGGATCAAGACTAGATGACCTTCAGAACCTAAATAATAGAATGGATTAATTTTAATAACACAACATGCAAGGAGACCGATAGCAGTACTTTCTGCTGGGGAAGAGCCTTGTTAGTTGGAAGTGACAGTGGGCAGAAAGTGCTCATTGTATTAGTTGAAGATGATGAAGTCATAGATATAATCCAGCTGCAAAAAAAGTTGCTGAAAATCACATGACATGCCAGGTCAACGATTTCCATTAGATACTGCAGATAAAAACATTGGTCTCATCTCATCTGAAACAATTTATGCGATTCTGGTCACTATTATTCAGAAAAGATGAGATCTCACTGCAGGAGGTTCAGAGAAGGACTCAAAGGATGATCAGTAAAATGGAGAATCTATTTTGTGAGAAGAGAATAAAAATGGTTCATTTAGCTTAGTGAAACAAAAGGTGAAAAGAAGGGTAATTTCGGTCTAGAAACCGAAATTACAAATTAGTAAAAGTAAGCATCAGTTAGAACAAAAGCTTTTCATGCTAAAAGGGTTAGTGTGTGAAGAAAAACTGGTGATAACTGATTACTGAATATGTTGAAACAGACATAGCTATCCCATTAGACAATAAACAGTGCTATTTCTAAGGCACTTAAATGTCCCTTCATAAGATTACAAAAGAAACTTCATGAAAACAGTAAAACAGTAGATTTGTGCAAGGGGATCTGATAATGAAAATTAATTGCAAGTGAAACAAAAACTCCAAAAAGGGGAAGAAAATAAATCTTGTGTAGTCACAACTTTCTTCATGATATTTCTGCCTTCTGTCAAGGTTGGGACCATTCTCACCCATGTACAAAATCACTGAATTAGGTCTATACATTACTCAGTAATCAACATGATCTATATGACTGACACCAACGAAAAAGCCACCTGTGCAGAGTGTGGTCTATAGGTTGTCTTTGCATAAACTGGGAGGAAAGGAAAAGAAATTTTTTGCAAAATCCATTTTCAGGTTGCAGAAAGGAGCAAATTAATGATGAGGGAGGACAGCACATTTGAAAATATAGCCAGAGTTATGCCTTGAACTGTTTTATCAAAAGAGAATCTTATAAAATATTTTCAGAGCTATCTTAAAAGCAAGGGAGTGGTCATGTTCTCATTTTACATAATTTAATACAAACAGTGCTAATACCAGTAATTAATGATGCCTTGCTACCTTTCCAATTGTCTTTTCTGTTCATAATTTTCCTTTGTTCACTTCCTAGTGCATGCTGCCTGAATCCTCAATAGTTTTATTCTCATTGAGAGAATTTAACAGAGTTGTAGCTGTACTTTAAAAATAATTAAAAGAAAGAAAGTGTTTTCTGGAGATGGATTTGTTTTCCCATCATTTTACTCTCTTCTTTCCCTTGCCCATTTGACAAGGTAGGTATTTAACTTAGGAGGATTCCACAGAATTTTTTTTCCCAGTGGTTGTTTTAATTTTGTGTCTAAGAACTGGATTTTTTTGATGAGCATGGAAGAAAGGAATTGGGCAGCAGAAATAGGTCAGTTCTTGTGAACAACTTGGAGGGGGAGAGGAAAGAGTTTATTTAAAATAACCACTGTGACTGTCCTGCTGATAGGTAAAGAAAGAATTTGCTTGTAGGTGTGAGGTCAGTTAAAACAGTATTTTGTTTTCCATGTTAAGATGCATTCTGCATGCCTGACTCTTTGTGATTTAGCTATTTTATAACCAGTTTATTACTTAGTAGTGACACACAGCTATTCCCTCTGATAATGCATAAAAATGCTTCTCAACAATATGTTTTACAGCAACATGTTTATTAAAAAAATCCCATTTTATTGAATTTTTCAGCAAATTAATACTGAACACCTTTGGTATAATGCAGATTCCGATGTCATAGAAGGCATAAATGTTCTGTAATACCTTACCATTCTTTGACTGATGATGAGCTACATGTACTGCCTATTGCAGCAATATTGATTGCAATCAGATGATAAAATCAATGCACAGAGGAAGAAACCACTGCAGTGAAAATGAAAAGATGGAAATGTAATGAATTCTTAATTCAAAAATTATTTCTTAGAATAAAATCAAAAATTCATTCTTGTAGCTAAGAGTTATCCATGGGAGTAACAAAATGCTGAAAAATTATAACCAGTTTAAAATAAAATTTATTTCAAACTATGTATTTATCTTCAACAGCCATCCTGCACTTTTCATCAATATTCCTTTTGCTACGAATTTTCCTCACTCAGAGCCTTAGATTTACTTACAATTAATCCACTGGTATAGAGATGGAGATTCTTGCTGGAATGCATTAACTTCCTCTGTTAAATCCCCCCTCAGGCAAACCTCTTGAAAAATATTTCCTTTGTCTAGGACACACGCTTTAGTAGCTCTCTTCTTATAGTGAGATAGCAGTTCTTTTGCAGTGATTTATGCATACTATTCAAATACAAAATCTGCATTAAATTACGTTACATTAGAAGATCTGAGACACACATTCCATTACTTAGGCACCATTGTGCAAGGAAAAATGTAGGTCTGATCCTGTTGTCTTTTGAGCTCATGCTTACAGAAACGTGGAATATTACTATGTGGAGTTTCAATAATGTAGTGTTGCCAGAAGCTGGGGAACTTTTGACATACAGGGATGGAGGTGAGCATGTACACTTTTAGTATTTTTATTAATCATACAAACAAAGTTGCTATGTGCTATTTCAAAAGAAGTAGGATCAGGGCTTCTGGAGGGAAGATTTCACAGACTCGTAAATAGCCTGTTTCAGTGCTTCACAATCTGAACTGTTTGAATGGATTCATAATACCCTACTTAAGTCTCTGCTGGAAATTCATCAGATCTTTGTTTTTTCCTCTAGTTGTCACAGTGGAACAATAGCCACCAAATCTTTGATGGCAGCTTACCACATTTTTGAATGCTACTATAATATCCCAACTTGAGCTCTTTATTTCTGAATTTACTGTCCTATTTCTAAGCCGCATAAACCTTGTTCCTTCAGCTTTCCTCCCGGCTGGTGTTTCCTAAACTCTCCCTGCTGTCAGAATGTCCCCTGTCCTCTGCGATGGATCGCAATTTTCCTTTTTTGGAGCACAGTGACGAGCGTTGAACCCAGTACTGCACTTGCTGAGACATTGCCGGAGCCAAGTGGAGTAATTACTCTTTGTGTTGACTCTAGTTTGTGATCTTCCACATCATTTTCTACCCACACATTCACCTTCTATTCTATGTTTAACTTTCTGCCCTTGTTAGATTTCTCTTTCCAAAGCATTGCCTGGTTTGTATTTTGTCTGGTTGATTTTAGGCTGCTTCTTCAATTTCTGAGGCCTGTTTTTAGTGCCATTTCCATCCTTCAAAGCACTTTGCCACTTCACCCAAGCTGATGTCACTGCCAAACTCTGTCAGAGCATACATGTGCCACCACCCAGGCTGTTAATGGATGTAGGGTACTAAACTGGCCCCAGGATGGCATCCTGTGGCCCTCCTCCTAAGAAACCTTCCCAGAATGACAGCAAACCATCAGTCACTGCACTTTGAGAACAATTTTACAAACATTGTGCACCTATGGGGTTGCTGGTTACCTCTGGAATGCACTGTCGTGGCTTACTTAGGAAAATGCTGTGTGGAACAGCGTCAAAGCCTGTTGTCAGGATGCATCATATCTGCTATTTGCACTTATTTGTAAAGCAATTATCCTGTCAGAGGAGGAGATTAGCATCAACTGATATGATTCTTTTCATGACTAACCCATTTCAACTGTTTTTTCATAATTATCATAAGCTTCCAAGTATTTACAATTTTTTTATTTAATAATTTGTTCCATTTCAAAGGATAAAAGTTAGGTTTACAATATAAAATGCTCTAAGTTCTCTATCCTGTCTTTTAAAAACAAGTATTGCATTTATAATTTTCTAGGGTTTGAACCTTCCATACTTGCTGTTATTTCTTGAAAATGATCCTTAATGATTCAGACATTACTTCACTTAGTTCTCTGAACATTCTTAGTGAATTTTGTCAGAGCCCACTAACTTAAACACTTTTTTTTTCTTAAGTATTGTGGAATCAAGGGTTTGGACTTGGACTTGAAAATCCCAATACCATTCTGCAACATGTGTGCTTAGTGTCAAAAAATTGTTGTAATCATCAAAGCGTGTGTACTTATGTACAGCCCTGCTCAGCCAACGTGTAAGTACATGATTAAATGCTTCTGAAATCTCGGGGACTTGCTAGATTACTGAAGTTAATGAGACTTCACACCAGTGGCTGCTCTGCAAACAACTGCAGACTGCTCAGCTGGGGACCTGGTATGATCCCCTACCCTGGATTGTATGTGAGTATCTGCTTGCTGTTGGGAATTGTCTCTCTGCATACTTGGATCGAAGGAAGGGGCATGCTGGTGGGGAAGAACAGAGGCAAGCGCAGTCACCACTGGGTGTTGCCTGCTGAGGTGTTATAGTAGGGTGTGTTCCAACCCAGCCTAAGGCACTGAGTCTTGTCTTCGGCCACAGGCAGATTGATCATGTGAACTCCACGCCGAGCAGAGACACATGTGCAAAGCATCTAAGCTGTGCTGATCCTGACTACAGAAGCAATCCTGTTGCACCAGGCTGTCTCTGTGACTCCAGTGACAAGCCTTGCTTATCAGCTGAACTTCCTAATTCAGATGTGGCAGCACACTGCTGTGTCTCTACTTTTGTGACTGCCTCTAGGTCTTGTGTTGATAGCTGCCTTCACCTTTTTTAACCTGTTTTCAGAACCTCGATGTCTGTAGTGACAATCAGACAAAACCTGTAGTGGTTGAAATAGAGAATAGATAGAGTAAATTTATCAGGTGCGCTGCTAAAAAGCAAGCTTTTGGTATTTGGGGCCTTGCTATGAGCCTTATCTAGCCAAATAGAAGAATCTGGAGTGCAGCTGTACATGCCTACATCTGAGATAGACATCTGGGTGCCCCTAAAAACCAAGGAGAGCAGTCACTTTATCTTGGCCTGAGACAAAAATAGATCTAAAAGT
>JAOXXN010000065.1:5057434-5073272 GCA_026770055.1 Myrmophylax atrothorax | reverse complement strand
TGTCCCCCCGGGACATCCCGGCGGCACCGCCACCCTGTCCCCCCGGGACATCCCGGCGGCACCGCCACCCTGTCCCCACGGGACATCCCGGCGGCACCGCCACCTTGTTCCCCCGTGACATCCCAGCGGCACTTCCACCCTGTCCCACCGGGACATTCCAGCCCCGCACACGCACAAGTGTCCAGCAGCACTTCCACCTTCTCCCACCAGGAAAAAAAAAGTAAAAGCAGCCCTATAAACCTCCCAGCTCCTCAAATGCAGCGTCTTCCCAGGGAAACCCCAAACCGGCCCCCGACTGGGCTCAGGGAGAGAAACCCACCTGTGTCATGGGCCTGGCACGGAGCAAATTCCATGGGACTCCTCAAGGAGGTGTCGCTGCCCATGGCAGGGGGCTGGAATGGGATGATCCATAAGGTCCCTTCAAACCCAGACCTTTGTTTAAGGCTGATTTGAGCTCTTTCTCAGCTCCCAGTTCCTTCCCAAGCCTTTCCCTCTGGGCTGCCTTTCCCATTCCTTGCTGGAAAGGGAAGCAATGGCTCCTGTCCCTACACACCCCCTGCAAATTCCTGAGCCCTGCCCAAACTCACCAGGTGACACGGGTGGTTTATCCATTGTCTTGTCTGTTTTCCATAATCCAGCACTTCAGTGACTCCAGAGTCAAACAACCAGGATCAATCCCAGGTTACCCGTACTGGGATAAACCAGCTGCTGTGCTGGAAGGGGCAATTCCAGAGGCTCATCTCCCATTAGTGGGAATTCAGTGCTGCCAAGAGCCCAGCAGCGATCGTGGATTCAACTGTTCCTATGGATTAGTCCCCAACACTCACTGCCAAGTGCTTCAGCAGCATCTCTCCAGGCAGAAAAGCTGTGCCCAGTGCAGAGGGGATTTAGTGGGGTCCCTGCCCAGTTTCCCAGGATGGATGGGAAGCTGCCATGGACAGGCTGGATCTCAGCAGAGCTTCATTTAAGTCGTTTCCTGAAAGCTTCTAAAACAGGGACTTGTGTCCAGGTCTAAGGCAGCTGAAATCCTGTGGCTTGCCAGGCTTCCCAATGAAGTGCTGCATAAGGGAGCTGGGTGTGGGGATCCTCCTTTAACCTGATTTCTGGGAACAACTGGCTTGGATTTTAGCTAAAATTCAAACCAGCCTGTGACACATCAGAAAAAAATCTAATCAGGAGCTCCTTTTCCCAGCTGAAACCTACTGGGAAATTCAGGGCTCATGTGGAGATAAACCACTCGGAGGGAATCCAATCAAATATCATGGAAGTTCTGAGGGATGAAAAAGCAAATCAAACACTTCCAGAGTAAGTTCTCCCACCTTAATTCCCAAACACTCCCAGAGTTTATCCTTGGCAACTCAAGTCCTGCACGACCCAGACCCAACACTTGAGCTCCTGTGGGAGAGGGACATGAAGGGCAGAATGAAGTTCAATCCTACCTGAAGGCAATTCCCAAGGAGTTGATGCCACTCCACTGTGGAACAGCAGGTTACTGTTTTAGTCCATGGCTTTTCCTCGTCCCCCAAGGCAGAGGATGATCCTTACATTGGTCTCTACCTTATTTTTCAGACACTCATACAACGAGGTCTTGCTCTATTTGCCCTCACCCCCCCACCCCACCCCAGGGGCTCCCATAACAACTGCGGCTTTAGGATATTGAAGTGCCCTTTTTAAAGACCCAGCAGCCCAGAGAGGCCTTGTATGTCTTTTCTTCCTTCTCAGAGCCTAGAGGGAAATCTCTGAGACTCGGGAATGGGCTTGGCAGAGAAGGGGATTTAACTTTGTGAGCTCAGGGCAGCAAATTCTCAATGATTTTATCCCTTAAGAAACCAGCTGGTTCAAACTCTGTGCCTGCAGCAACTCTGACCTCCCCCAGCATGGCAGAATGGCTTTTGGACAGGGGAAGGGAAGAAAATGAAACATCAGCTGTGGGAGAGAATCATATTGGGACCATCCCTCTGCTAAATCTCCTTCTGAATGTGGATAAGGGTGTTGGCACCTTCTCACAAAACCAAGGAGTGAAATCCACAATCTCCAAATGAAAAATTAGAAAATGATGATAAAAAGTTCTTGGGAAGCCACAAATCTGAATAAATAAGCATCAATTTTATTGAATCATGAATAATTTAAGACTGCTACAATCATCAGCTTTATTTTCCATGACACAGGGTGGGGAAGGGGGAGAAATGGGGACAGTGAGAAAGGGGAGGCATGATCTCAAACAGACCATTCACAAATTCCAATCCTAAACAAGAACTGAAAATTAAATAGGGAGAGGAGCAAATGGAAAACATCATAAACGTACACAAAATACTCAATTGCTAGTTTTTCTCTTTAAAAATGGCTAGAAAAAATTCATCAAAATGCAGCACTTTTAATCAAATATTTACATTTCTATGTTACAATGAAAAAATGTACATCTTATAGAACATATTTCATAAACTGTTCCACTGGAAACAACTAGATCAAAACAGCAACCTTCCATTTAATATCAACAAAGATTTTTTTTGCTTTGTTTTTGTGTATTTTTTTTTTGAAAGAAAATTGCCACATTTAGACAAGATTTCATACACATAATATCGAAGTTAAGCATCAACAATGAAATATCAGTTTGCTTCTTCCAAAATGTACAAAAAGGCTTTAACCAACCCCCTCCCGCCACTGCCCCAAATAAACCACATTTCATTTATGGCCTGGATCATTCTTGGCAGTTCTGAAGGAAAGAAAATGCTTTATTCTCTCAATTTATAACTCAACACGAATGTTGCATAGAATCTTGCATTTCTTGTTGATATTTTTTTTAAACAAGACAACTTTGTAAGGAAAAAAAGGCCAAAGAAAAACCAACAAACAAAAAAAAAGGAGGTGTTTTGAAAAAGCCTTACATGAGAAGAAAGCCACTTAAAGAAAGACTAAATCTATGAGAAGTCTGGATAAAAACTAAGATGTGTGCACAACAGGTGACCCTGCTTCCCGAAGTTGCAAAAAAGACACAGAATATTGTGATGCTCAGGATGACTAACCTATGCAAAATTGCCTCTCTCACTTTAAGCCAAGCTAGTGTCAATAAAAAATAACAGGTCATCGAAATTCCTTCCTGGGCTTAAGCACAGGATTCAAAATGAGATAAAAAAAAATCCCCCGCTCCCACAAATAAAACACTATTTTAAACATGTCTTAGAGCGCTCAGTTTAAGGTTAACCAAGACATTTTCTAGGATATCAAGTCCATTTAAAGCCCTAGCCCTGCAACTGGATTTTTTTTTTACAGGCACATGCTCTGTCTGCATGGATTCAGTTGGGGGATTAGGTACCAAAATTCACAGTAGTAGCAGGTAAAGTCAGTGCTGGGAAGCAGAATTGTCAAGACTACTGGAAAAATGAACTTCTTTCAAACTCACCATCAGCATGCTATGGATTTGATTCCATACAGATTTATCCCATTTCTTTACAGTACCAAGGATTGGATTAGGGAAATTGGCTGAGTAACCTCTGCTATTCCATTGAGTGAAATAATGAAATAGAGTTCATAAGGTTAAAACAGTAACAACACCAAGCTCTTCCCCCCATCATTAAAATAGTTAAACTTTTCCTTTTACAATAGTTTTCTTAAAAAAAAAAAAAAGTCATCAGCACTTAGAAGTTGTAACAGGAGCAGATTCAAGACCAGCTTAGTAAGACAAAGTACAGTTATGTTACAGAAAGTCATGAGGTATAATAAAACCATCCTCTCAAGCTGGGCCACAGAACTTGTCTGTTCTAATCCTTTAAACCCACAAGCTCTTAAAAAAGTGTTTGTAGTAAGATTTTCTTTCTGTACATTGAAAAACCAGCATATTCCTGTAATTTAGTAATGACAGCATTTAGTAGAGTTGAAAAGCTTTTTTTTTTGTCCCTCCTGCATGGATAAAACAGCTCTTCAGTGATTTACTAGCTGTGGATTGATATGAACCTGAAAAGTTATCTTATTTCCCTCCCTTTTTTTTGTCACATTTAAACAAATCCTAGTATCTCATACAAACAGTATTCACAGCAACTTATGATATTCCAAGAAATTACTTTAGCCCTGTTTCTTTAAATAAAATCCCCTAACACACAGCACTACTTTAATCAAACACAATTAGTACAAAATAAGGCATCGCTTTAAAAGTCAGCACCAAGAGATGGCCAGAGAGGAGGGACCTGTTTGCTGAGGTCCAGCTGCCCTGCTGGGGGGTGGAAAGCATTTGCTGCCCTCACAAGGAAAGTGCAATTCTTTGGGAGGTGTTTTGTTCCCCAAGCGAAGTACAAGCCTTAACACTGATGGTTGGAGGTGTGTGCGTTCAGAGAGGGGGAGAAACAATCCCAGGCTCAGGGCTCTGCCACAACTCACAGCTCAGCTGGAAAGATGCAGAACCCAGCACCTTTCCCCCCCACGGCTTTTTTCCAGATCTGAATACTGCTAAAACAGTAGTATTTCTGAATTTGCAAACAAAAAGACAAGTCATGGAATAAATATTGTCGCCAGAGTAGCACTGGAACTGTCACAGAGCTGAATTTTCATTAGTCCCTTATGGTTGTACTAAATGGAATGAAACCTCTGAACAAAACCCGAAGTTTTTAGAAAACAGATGTAACATTTCATAGCAAGAATTAAAACCTGACAGTTGGATTGCTCCCTTTGCAGGGGTGTAGATCCCCTCTATGTGCAAGGCTCACAATGCCTGTGCACTGTGAGGGGCCCCTGGAGCTGTGGGACTTCATGGGACACTGACTTGTGAGGAGGAGGGAAAGTTCCTCTGCTCAGGGTCACTGAGTGGGGTGTAAACGCCCCAGAATTCAGCACAGATGGTTCTGTGGATGGAGGTGGGAAGAGACTTAGGCCCTGACTAGCAAATGGCTACCTGATCTTTCACTTGATTGTTACACAGTGTTTGAAAAAAACCTGATTTGTTCAGACCGTATATATATTTTTATATATTCCTATTTATATATATAATCTTTATAAACACACAATGAAAGAAAGCCAAGGTCTCAGACTGGCAAGGAGAGCAGCTCTTTTTTTTTTTAATTTTCTCTTTTTTTAATATTTATTCAAACTTCCCTGTTTTGCAGCTTTGCCTTTATTGAGTATTATTATCAAGGCAAGCAATACTGTTATAGCACCAGAACTATATGAAGCTGAGTTTAATCTCCAAAGCTGATTGGTAAGAGTCCAGCCCTCAGATAAATGTGTTTGGTCAGAAGCAGCATAGGCAAATATTTCCTCTCCCCTCTCCTTCCAGACAGTACATGGCACAAAGCTGTTTGCTTCAGAGCTGTGAAGCTGCCCCCTCCCCAGTCCCTTTGACTTCTAGTAATGCTGATTATTTTGAACATCTTGAGGATCTTAGGTATGAGAGCTTACAGCAACTAAACAGAAGGAAACAAAGGAATAGTGCAGTTCTCATCTTTGTCAAAAGAAAAACAATACAAAGGTCGCTTGGGTTGCCTGCACCCAGGTTCAAGATTGACTCCAAGTGTCTTGTTGTTCTTGCAGCTCTAATACTGAGATCCCAGCCCAGGAATGTGCTCTTTTCACGAGTCTGTGATCAGGGTTCTTGCCAAGTGGGAGAGCATTAATGGAAAAAACTCTTTCTGTGTGAGGAAGATCACAACGTTGACTCCAGGGATGA
The DNA here is from genome assembly GCA_026770055.1 of Myrmophylax atrothorax. Lineage (NCBI taxonomy): Eukaryota > Metazoa > Chordata > Aves > Passeriformes > Thamnophilidae > Myrmophylax > Myrmophylax atrothorax. Next base: position 5,067,619 of record JAOXXN010000065.1, on the reverse strand, counting down.
GTCCAGGATGTCATCATGATGGCTGTTGCTGTTGGAGTCACTGTCATAGCTCTGGGGACTGGAGTAGTTGGCTGCTTCTTGCAGTCTCATTAGCATGTTCATCTGCAAAGGCACAGGAGGTCACATTATTTGTATTCTGAGGTAGAAATAATATCAACTCCACAGGAAAAGTACAGTGGCATTTGATTTGCCAGTGGGTAAGAAAGGACAGGAAGAAATAAGCTGGATAATCAATACAGAGACACGGAAAAGAGAGATTAAATCATAGCAGCAGCCAAGGTACTGATGAAACATATGCTTTTCCAGCAAAGGTGAAGAGAACTGAAGGGATTAGTTTACAGCTGTAGAATCTACAGATTCTCTTCCCCATGGAAATAGCAGCAGATCAGTCAAGCGGCCAATCTGAATGCCCCAATACCTAGCTGGTATTTGTCTATGTGTCTATGAGCTGGTAAAAACTGCAACACACATTCTATACTTCCAACTGTCCAGAAAAACCTACACCTGAACAGAACAGCTCCAGGGTACTCAGTTTGCACAGCACCTTCATTTTCCTGCAGAACTCATGGGGCTTTCTGTGCAACTACATGGCCCAAGCTGACCTGATGGCTTCCTCAGCAGCCACATCTTCTCACTCTAAAACTCTTAATCACTCTTGCCCCCAAAAGCTCAGTGGGTCTCTGGAGGCAGCTGGAATGCCCTCAGCACCAGGAACTCCAAGGAGTGCAGGACTAACACTTGTTTGGATGGGCTGGGAGTGGGATGTGTGTGAATGGCTGTTTTATATGATTCTGACAAGATTTCTACATGGGGAAGAAGCCTCGTGTTGGAGGGAAAATGGTGGTTCTGAGAGCCCAGGTTGGAACTCAGCCAATATTTTAGGTGCTCCCTGTGCTGGGCACAGCTGGGGCACCTCGCCCTGAGCAAAATCAACAGCCTTGTTTTCATCCTCTCCCTCCAGAAAACACTGCAAGCACTGTTTTATTCCTGTTTCTAACCCCCAGGAAGGAGGCAAACAGAACAGCTCTGCCTTTTCAGCAGCGAGGGCTTACCAGAGGATCTCCTTCAGCGTCACTCACAGGCACCTGTTTGCTGGTGGAGCCCTCCCGGGACACGGAGTAGCCATCGAATCCCACGTCCTCGGGCCGCAGCTGCAGCAGGGGAGGCCACTCGTGGTGCTGCGGGGTGGCTGCCCAGGGGTAGGTGTCCATCACCCACTTGGCAGGATCCTCCCAGGGTGCTCTCCTGCCATACAGCTGAAAGAGAACAAACCCATGGAGAACATTCCCGTCAGCCAACCCTTTCACTCAGTGCCTGCCTCCCTGACATGACCATGCCATGCAGAACGCTCACAAACAGGGCTCAGTGGGACATTGTCCTTACCCTGAAGGCATCCAGAGCTATTTGGTTTGAAAGTGTTTGACCCCCTTCTCTTTGACTGCAGTGCCCTTGCCTGGCACCAGCTGAAGGGAGGGAGGCCTGAAAATAATCTCACCTAATAAAGTCAACCTAAACAACACCAGATTAGCTCAGTTGATTAAAACTTGGTCGTAATATTGCCAAGGTCATGGGTTCAATCCCCTTTGTGGGCCACTGACTTAAGAGTTGGACTCGATGATCCTTGTGTGTCCCTTCCAACTCAGAACAGTCTGAGATTCTGTGATATATAAGATGCCATCAGTGCAGACACCCCAATCATGGCAGCCACCTTATCTGTGTTCACTGCCACTGAAACCACCATCCATGGAATGTGCAGGAGCACACATGAGATCTGGCATCAGGCAGCAATGATGGATGTCAAGGCATAAGGGTTTCCAGTCAGAATTTTTTCCTATTTGAACAAAAAAGAGCACCAGCAACATCTGTCTATGGTCATGTTCCTAATTAAGAAAGCTTTGTTTCTAAACCTTCTTTTGTATTGAGCTGTGTTACTGAATCCCAGTGTATTCCCTTTGTTATATTCAGTTTGCCTTGATTAGTCAATACATTCATTTTAATGTCTCGTGACTTTCAAAAGCATAAATACAACTTGAAGTGACTTGAAAATGTTTTATTTCTACTTAATAAATTTCACCATAAACATCCTTTGGCAACTGGTGTTTGTCACTGACATTTTGACCCTGGAATTCAGAACAACTCTCCCTTTCCTTCCTCCCCTGGCACAGGGTCTAGCAAAGGAATTCACCACTCTCTGATGAATCTAAGACTGTCTCACTTCGCTCATCACTATTTCTTCTTGGTATTTTTGGTGGGTTTATATTTTGCATGCACGAAGTATTAAACTGCTCTAAATACCAACATCTGCTGTACTGCAAAGCAGGAGAGAGCAGTCCCAGCCCCAGCAGAGGTGCCAGCAGATGGTGCCAGGCAATCTGGAACACAGCCTCTTCCACAGCAACACAAACTCCTCATCCTCCAGCTGTACTATATCATTTTCCCAGCATAATGTCTTCCAGATGTAGTAAACCAGATTTCCTATTTTAATCTTGTTCTCAAATTTACAGCAATAGAAGTCATTTGGTTAGTGGGGAGGATTTTATATTTTTCACCTCTTGTCTCCCTCAAAGGTCTGTGTGGATCCTAGTTCATTTCCAACAAGTAGCTGGGAAGTAAAATGACCATTTTAACGCATGAAATCATCACACATCTTCAGCAGATGAGAGACTGAACGACTCCCTAATCCCTTCCATGGCAACCAGGTCTGTCCATCCCTCTCACTGGCACTTTTTCCAGGGAGCAATCCATGGGACAAGGATGGACCAGGCTGCTTGAAAAGTGATTTTTCCAAGAAAAATCACTGGAGTGTGAGTGAGGGTGGCAGGAAGCCATGGGGACTCTGGGTCCTCCTTTTGCTGGTGCTGCATTCGGCATCAATGCACCAAGCAGGAAGAGCTCAGCTTTTATAACACCTTCAAATTTTCACATCCCTGTTTTGAAGAATAAAACAACTAAGCTCCGATGGGAGCAATTACTGTAAGGATCCATTTGGCTGGCTTGCATTTGACCCAAAATAATTATCTAAATGAGAAACAGAAATATCAAAACAGCTCAGTGCAGCTCCACAGAGGTCAGGGTGAAATTACAGTCCACCTTTCCCTTCTGGCAGGCAATTTCAGGAGAGAAGATGTGTTCTCAGAGGAGCATTTGGGGTGTGGGGAACAGAAAACGACCCCACATGAAACTCACATTTCTAGTATTAGCTTGTTAATTAGCACCACTCTGGCTACTCTTCAAGTATTAAAGTGCTTTCTTATCCATCAACTAAACAAAAGGGAAACTATTTAACTGGAGATGTGTTGGTGCAATTTGGGGAAATGGCACTGAAGTGCATAAAGGATCTAAAGCACAAAGTGAGAAAGTGAAATCCTTACACCTGGAATACAAGCCATCCAAATAACCTGAGGAGAGATGCAGACACTGGGCAAAACAAGCAAGCAGAAAGGTGTTTTTACCAATTGTTCTCCCTCTCCATTTCCATCACTGAATTTTCAATGCTTTCCACACCTACTGATGAGTGATATGAGAGCTTCAATACACAGTACAAGGAGCCCATGTATTGCTGTGAGGATCAGTTTTCTCTGTTCCAAGAGGAAGCCAAGTCACCTGCTCTCCTTTCTCCTGTTTTAGGTTGAAAAGATTACCGGCTCCCATTACCTTCTCTTTTGGAAGTTTTAGGTAAAACAGTTCTCCTGTTCTATTTGTAGCAAAGTTCCCAGGTGTGGTTTGTGCTCTGGGACCTCTCACTTTCCTCAGGTCCAAAGACCCTACCACAACTGTGCCCCCAAAAATGAGATCTCCAGGCACTGACAAACTGCAAATGGCAATCACAGTCTGCCCAAATTTGAACCAAAACTTGAAGAATTTGTATATTTCATAGATTTGTGAGAGGCCATTAGTAAAAGCTGTTTTCTATGGCAGGGTTGTCCCTCCTTTTCTTTTTTCACTTCTTCTTCAAGGCTGGTGCATCTTCCTGAATTCTGCACTCTTTGCCACGCAGGCAAGAGCTTAACCTCTAATAAAGGGTACTGCACAGCAAAGACATTAACCCACAAGCAAATCAAACCAAATTCCTAGTATTTCAAATCTTCCACACATTTTTTACCTATTTTAGTGGCAAGGCATCCTGACAGACACTACAACAGTGAGCCCTGAGCAGCTGTGGAATGGAGGGAATGGCTTGAAGAAATGACACAACACAACTGCTCACACATGGGAGTCATTGCATGTTCCAAAGAGACTTCAGACACAGAGATCTGTGGTTTGATCTTCTCATCTCTCTCACTGAATAATGCTTCCTGTATCTCATGACAGCTACTGCTCTTTTTTTGAACCTTTTCGGTTTTCTCTTTCTCAAGAGCCGTGTAGAAGTACTATCTTTCTCCTACTGCTATCAGATGTAATTACAGCTTATGCCCTCAAAATGGCATTGCCATCTTAACCAAAACACAAGCTCCCAACGCACTGCCATAATTTCTTATTCTCCATCCACCTTAAGCCCCTCTCCAATCTTCTGGACTCTCATTGTGATGCACCTTTTTATTTCTCTGTGTGTGTGATCTCATGTTTAGCTTTCCTGAGTGCAATGTCCAGAACTTACAGCTACTCGATTCAATCAGGTGCTGCTGAGCTTAATCTGTGAGCAGAGAACTGAAGAATAAAAAAGCCCTTTTTTTCCTCCTACTTGCATTGCAAGTCCATAGCAACCCTCTGCTGAACCCTCCCCTCCTGGTTCCAACAAGCTTTATGGTCACACAGACACCAAGAACTGCATGGCAGTGCTTAAAACTATCCAAACTGCTGGAGTATGAATCAGTTCCTAAGTACAGGCAATCAGTGATGATTTCACAACAGCCTCTGAATGAATTATGAAGGAATCTACTAAAAAAATCATCCTGTACACTGAGAAGTAATCAAAATGTCACTGATCCTGATCCTGTCACTCATGAATATGTTTCTCTCCATACACAGCTCAGTTCCTATGTTGAAAGATTGGACTTACAAAGGAAAACCCTGAGTAATGAAGTTAATGACCACAAGCACGTTTTTCAGAGGCACAGTGCAATTTTGAGGTGTGCTTCTGGAACACAACATTGAAAGATATTTATGTGTCTAAGTCCCCCACTGAAAACAGCAGTAGCTTGGCATCTCATCACTTCTTCCACTCTCTGTTTCAAAAGTGTTTGAAGGGACTAATTCTGCCTGAAAGTATTGACAATTTTGTTACATTTTCACAGACATGCAGGTATCCAATGTGCAAAGCTGCACCTACAGAACATGTTGCTGCTATTGAGTTGGTCCCTTCTGAACAGATACCATTCTAGACCTGTGATTTTTCACTTTTGCCTGCTCACCTGTAGCCCTTCCCGAACTGCCTCCAGGAGATACGGGATGATGGAGTAGTTCCACAAATCAGTAAACCAAACTCGAGAACCATCCACATCTATTGGACAGGAGAGGAAAAGCCGTGGACCTGGAGAGGCAAATCCAGATATTACACTCACAACACAATCATGAGAAGCAACAAAAATAGGATCTATAACATCTAAAAGTAGGGGTTTGAAGACTTTTTTTTATCTGATATAGCACAAGGAAGTGCACAGAGATGCACCTGATATACCAGGAAATAAAATACAGGTGTTTACATATGCCTGGGCATGTGGGCAGAGCACTTACCAATAGTAACATCAGAGGAGCTGTGAGCCTCCAAGAATTTGTTCAGATGTTGCCAGACCTTGGGAATCCAATCAATAATTTTGATCAGCTCTGCATTCCTCATCCTGCCACTGATCTCTGTTTCAATGAGTTTTCTTCTCAAGAAGCGGCCGAGAAAGCCTTTGACTGGCTCAGTGTGGTTTGCACAGAGCACCCACCTGAGGCAAACAGCAGAAATGGCCATTATTCCTCTTTCATGCTACTGAATGGAATTATTCTTGACTAAATTTCTCTTCTGGTTTCCAGGTGATTATCAGGACCTAAATGGGTTATTCCAGTCATATGTGTTTTTCAAGCAGAAGTTATTTTGGGGTAGTTCACTAGATGAACCTATTTTTATTTTGCATTGTGTTGATTTCTCACTTATCTGCTTTGTCTGAACATTGTCTTACTGAAAACTCGGTAGAAGATCAAATATTTTAACAATCCTCTGAAAAGTAAAGCTTTTATGAACACAGTTACTTTACTGACAGCACATGTTAGGGCAGCAGCTGGGAGCAGTTTGCTATTTCAGCTGATAAGAACAACTTCAGCAGCCATTACTCCTTTGCCAGTCCACAAACATAAATGAGGAACATGAATAAACAGTACCTGAAATTATGGTGAAGTTGAAGATTAGGTGTTGAGGAGGTGGCTTGGTTCATTGTGCCGATAATGTATGGACTATTGGGGAAAAAAAATCCAGCAAAAAAAAATTAAATTGTGAAAACCAAGGTTTTGGTGAAACCTCAAAATCATCAAAGGTTATTCAAACCTCTTTTGCCAAAGAAGGTTTTGTAGTTACTCATAACCAAATTTTCTACTGAGATTCTGACTTCTGAGAACATCAAATTCTGAAAGCAAACCACAAATCTCAAAATAGCACCTTTCACTCCAAAAGGGGCCTTACTATCGAAGATTCATGGCATGAAGCAAATTACTCAAACCCTCTACTACTTTTGTACTACTGATTACAGAGAAATTGGTTATTTTATGAAGGCAAAAGACCCCTTTGAAGCACTGTCCACAGTGGACAGTCTGCCCATCTCAGTCTACATTATTAAATTAATCTAGAATTTGGTTTTGTCGTCACACTTCTCAGCAGCAGCGCAGTATTAACATTTGTAATGTGTTCTGATATTATTTCTTTACCATTTGTGGTACTTGCAGTTTAGAAGCCCATTAAAGATCTCTCCCAGGGAGCTAACATGGTGCAAATTATCCAGAATGATCACAAGAGGCATATCCACAGCGTTGTTCTCACTGTTACACTGGTCTGCCAGGTTGGACAGGTATTGGCGGAGCTCCTGCAAGGCAGAAATAAAGAAAATTTTAAAAAAAAAAATTCTTCATAGTCCTTAAAAATCCAATTAAGATAAATAAGCTTGGTAAAAAAAACCCCGATACAAAAGGACCTGAAATGCTACAAATCAGATCATTTTCCATGAGAAAACACAAGATATGGTTTTCCTTCTCCTGCATGACATAAGGGCTTAAAGTGGGGTAAGATTTCATCATTTGATTTGTGGGTTTGATTCATGCTGTCTTAATTTCAGACCTAAGAGGTCTGAAATACATTCTTTCTTTTCAGGACCTTCTCAACTCCCTCTATACCAAACCAAACTCTGCATTCCAGTTAGTTTTGTTGCATAATCTTGCAACTGTGTTTCTACTGAGACAAAGCCCACAAAATTAATCTGAAAGTATCTCTCCTCAGAAGCCAAACTCAGATGCCCTCAGCAATGCCATGAAAGAGGATGAGCTTTGGGGGCTGCTCATGGGTGGCTGGGTGTGGTTGAAATACTCTCAGCAGCTTTAAAGCATGTCTCAAGTCACACCAGTGGCTCACAACCACCATTTCAACCATCCCTTCCCTCCAGAGGAAAACCTACCCGAGGCCATCAAAGGCACAGTTGTTTTTTGGCTTTTTTACTCTAATCTAGACGATCACTGGAAGTACATTCAGCAAAACCAGCAGCACACGAAAAACAGGGACATGCCTTACCAGCAAGGAATGTGCCTGGGCAACAGCCCCTCCAATCCTAGTGCATGATTACAGCTGCTGATCCTGCAGCTGCAGAAGCTCCTGACAGCCCAGAGATGCATTGGAGGGCTTTGGGAAAAATGCCTACATGCAATAGGGATTGCTTAGGTCTCTGGGAACTCTGTTCAACTTCCTGGGCAATTCTCAGGTTCCTAACCACTCAAAAATTCTGACACCTTTAGGTGTAAGCACACAACTGGAAGCCTGCTATTCCAGGCCCACCAGCAGGTGAATCTGCACTTCTGAAAACCTTAAATATTTCCTTCAGGATCAACAGAACTGTTTAAAAAGAAGGGTAAGCTCAAAACGAGTATTAGATGGGTTGAAGAGGGAGGAGTCTCTCATTTTGGATATACAGTGGGATGAACAGTGAAAGCTGAGTTCTGTGTCCTCACCTTACTGGATTTATGGTCCACATTGAAGGTTGCAATGATGCCATCAGCCAACTCCCTGCCCTCCCTGAGCACCATGTACTCGGACAGACGGTTTGCCAGGTATGTTTTCCCAGTGCCACTGGGGCCGGACAAGATGATCCTCCTGTGTTCCATTAGCAGAGACACATAACGCTGCAGGATGGGCTTGGGGATCAGTGACTCAAACACCAGGCCATCCAGGCTGTTCTCACAGACACCTGCAACAGGAGGCATTCCCAATTTTTATCCAAATTACTCACATTTTTTCCCTCTGTTTATACTAAGTAGTTGTAATGCTGCAAAGCAACCCTGTTAGTGGAGCCTGAACAAATCCAGACTTTGTGCATGTACCTGAGCCAAACAGCAGGAGGAGAAACCCCCCCAAATACCACTCATGAACAGCAGATGAAGAACTGACCTAACCAAGCTGTTCCAGAGGCTGAGAGAGGAACACAAAAAGCCGTAAAACAAGTGCAGAAGTGACTGTGGGCTGAGCCTGGGTCCTCCTCCAGCTTTTCCAAGCACTCAGCTGCATCCCTAAGGCCCTTCGAAAGCTGCCACTCTAAATGATTCCAGGCCACACTTCTCATACCCACACCATCCAGTTTACAGCATTCCATTCATCCAGAATGTACCTGTTTACTTTTGGATCACTAGACTAAAAAACCCACCACCTATCATCAGCTCCCCTTACTTTCACAAATCCTTGTAATTAAACTCCTTCCCTGTATGCTGATAGTTATCTCTTCTAACAGAAAACTCCTACTGATAAGCATTTATGCCAAGTCAGCAGTCACTTCAGGCAGAATTGGCTCAGGGAAAATACACAGTGCTTCAAAACAAACAGGAGGAAGGGAAGTTGGCAGAACACCCAGAGAAATGTTTGCACCTCAGTGGTTACTTGGAATATTAAATATTTATATAGGCAGCTTTATATCTCAAAGGTATATATAAGTGATTTTCCATAAATTGATTAAACACATTTCTATTTTATTGAAAACTGTTATCACGTATAAACCTTCAAGGCACAAGTCAAGCCAGTGCAAGTTAAGTAAAAACTCAAATTACAGCTTCACAGACTCAGCTAGACCTTAAGCAATATTTCAGTTAGGATTTATGATTGGACAATGTATTTTATGTAAGCAGAATATCCTGGGTTCATGTCAAGCCTCAGTAAATTGAGATATTTCAGGGGTTATATTGTCTTCCTGCCCATTGATTTACTACCCAAGGGAAGTGGTTTTTCACACCAATATTCAAAAATCAAACTGCTTTCAGTCAAATGCCACAGTCAAATTTCAAAGCTGATCTGCAGAACATTTGGCAAAGTTCTCAAATATAATCTGTGTGCAGATCTGTGCTGGAGATTTCACTGGGGTAACTTTGAGCAAACTGATATATGTTCAAAATATTTTCCTTTAAACCTAGTTTCACAGTATAGACTTCATATAAAAATGGTTCCCTGAGAAACCAAATGAGAAATACAACTATTGAATTTTTATTAGTATTAGAGGATGAAACTGATGGGAATTCTGAGACAATACATTTTGGAAAATCCAGATTTTAAGGTGTCCCATAAAATTTGGGACCTCTCCTCCTGGAACCTAGACCCATCACACATGTAAATCAAGGGGGTTCTTTCACTCTTCATGAAGGAAATAACAACAACAGGTATACAAAGAGGCAATGAAATTTTGAGCCTTGATTCATTTGGAAGGTACTTTGCTGCTCAAACAGCTCCACTACATCCCTTGTAGTGTGAGATCTTCCCCAGGACAACTCCAGCCATCAAATCTGTGGAGAAGCTGCTGTGTGTGTCATTATTCCTACTCTTACAGGTTGAAAACTTGCTGGAACGACAGACTTGGCAAACTCTAAGTGCTGTCTTTATCAAATGAAAATAAAAGGAAGTAAATAAAAGGCAGGAACAGGAAACAGCAGCAAAACAGGAAGCTCAACGTGAGCCAACAGTGTGCCCAGGTGGCCAAGAAGGCCAATGGGATCCTGGCCTGGATCAAAAACAGCGTGGCCAGCAGG
>JAOXXN010000065.1:5017648-5031560 GCA_026770055.1 Myrmophylax atrothorax | reverse complement strand
TTTAAAGGAAAGAGAGAAATTTTTCCCTAGATTTGCCTTCACCTGTATACTTTTAAAGAGGAATCCACCTTGATACAAAATAGAAATACATGTTAAAATAAAACTCATAATGTTAGACCTGTTGAGTCTGAGAAAGCCAGACAGCCAGATTTGACACAGCAGTTTTATCTGCTATTTTCCAAACTCTTTTTCAGCATAACTGAATGAAAGATGTGCTGCCCATACAAAGACATCCAATGAATGTTAGGGAGGGGATAACTGAAAATTTGGAAAAGGATTGAAAGACTTTTTTGAAGTACCTTTCTACTCAGAGTAAGCAATTAAATATTACAATGCAAAATATTGAAAGCCACATTACTTTGAAAATTCAGTTTTGAAAACGGGTCCTATAACTGGTATTTATTTCTGTTGCAAAACCTATGACATAAAGCAATTACAATTCCTAGATTTTATAAGTCTATAAATAAGGTTACAAAACAGCTAATAAAAGAACAAATAAATATGCTTCTAATTATCCATAGTTTTGTGTAGTGAATACCATTTTTTCTATTTTTCAGCCTATAATAAAATATTAACAACAATCATAACAATAATATCAACCATGCTGAAGTTTTCCATGTTTAACAGTTTAATCCTTCTTATGGAGATATGGAAATGGGCAAAAAAAATCATGAAATACAATCATTTTCCTCTCTGTGACTCACAGCCCCATCTCAAACATACAGAAACCGAAACATTCCATTTTCAAGCATTCACCACTCTTGAACGACCCCAGCTCAGCAGCATGTAAAGAATGTGTTTCATGTTCAGCGTAAGTAGTTTTTCTGGCATCAGCCGGCCCTGTTGGCTTCAGTTGGAAGGCATTAGGAAAATATTTGAGTGCCCTTCTGAACTGGGACATGTGCCTGAGGCAAAGGTAGAGACATGCACCTGAATACATTGAGGGTTGTGGCTTCTCCTGAGGTGTACCCTGGGCTTGAAGTCCTTTATGTCCCATGCACGACTCCAACTCTACATTTTCAAGTTTACTACTCTTGTTACTAAATTAAAATAGAGGCCTGAAGATAGCCAGAAGCTCAGCAACACGGCAAGATGCTGTGTCAGCTAAACTCAGACATCTCAGGTGTAGCTTTATTTTAAAAGTATCACCGCAGTAGGGGGTGGGAACACTCAATCTCTCGCTAGAAGAAAAAAAACAGGATTTAAGAGAACAAGAAAACACCTCAATTGAAAATATTTTTGAAAACCTACATAAACGAAGCAGCACTTTGGAGTAGCACTAGAGAGGGGTTTTAACGCATGTAGAACTCACTGAACTCTAAATTAGATGGCAACACAAGCAACTTTCTGAGCATAAAACATAAACTCCTAAAAGCCTTGCAGTTACACCACTTGTACTATTTAACCTGCTTGGCAATGATCCATTACACATCAAGCTTTTCCCCCAGCAAGTCCATCCCTCTGTATTTGGTGCAACACACCCAGTGCAGGTCACACTGCTCCGTGTCCATGGATGAAGAGGGACACTTGGGTGAAGACTGAGGCTTCTCAAGGGTCCAGCAGACTGAGGTCTCTGCTTCACTTTGTTCTTGAAACCACCCCAAGCCCTCCACATAAATTAGTTCACTTTTACCTTGATCCAGTGCCTCGATGGTTAAAGTCAAAGCAAGAAAGCAGAATGGGGCATCTAACAGCCCTAATTACGGTGTTATTGGCTCCCAGAACCAAGATAACATCTTTGTAATTTAGCTGGTGCAATTAATAATTTCTGATGTCAGCAAAACCCTACTCAACCATAACCTGAAGGTGAAATATTTGGACTTCCCTTGCTCTATTTGATCAATCACCTGAAACTTTACTTTGATTACTGACAAACAAAACAAAACAAAACAAAAATTAAAAACCCTTAAGTGTGTTATATATGGAAACCACACACTTCACTGCTCCCCCAACACTCCCTCCTGCTGTCTGAAACCAAGCACCCCAAGCACCTTCCTCTCCCTCTAACACAACTTACGACACTGCTATGGATCGCCCACATACAGCACCACATCAGCCACTCCAAGCTGCTTTTTGAAACAGGTTTGCAGAGTGGTTAGGCTCAGACTTGTATTTTTCCACAGTCTATCAGCACTTTTCCATCTTGCATAATCATCATCCACAGAATTGGCTCTTCTTTGTCAGCTTGGACAGCAAACAAAATCACTCCATGATCCCCAGGATAGCCCCCCTTGCAGCAGAAACCGTCCCCCCTTGTAAAGGAGCCATTAAAATCCTACTAAATAAAGCTATTGTTGAAGACTGAGAATGCACCTTCTCTATGGATGGGTGTGGATTTTAACTTTGTTGGATCTTCACTCAAAACCAAAATTACAATGAGCTGCTGAAAAATACATTTGTCCAAGAAAGGGCCTTGGGGCTTTATAATATTTCAAGTGGAAACATGGCAATTATCCCCTTCTACCTAAAAATTTAACTATTTATGAGTTGACAGCAGAACAACAAAAAAGGGCAAAGTACAAAATGATAGAAACTTTGCAGCATCTTCAAAGATTTAAAAGCGAAAATTAAATGTGCTCTAACATGAGAGTAAACATTGCAGTTTCCACTGTTTCCTTCTGGGATTTCCTACAGTCCTGATCACTGGGTCAGAAATCCAAAAACCACACAGAGACCCTTGCATGGTTAATGTGTTTTACACTGTTATTAATCACCCACCTCCCCCATGTCTTCAGTTACTCTCCTCTTACATCTCATTACAGGTATTTTAACATAAACCACTTTGTTTCTAACCAAAAAAGGAGCCCAGGGACAGGACTGTTACCTTGAAACACTTCGTAAAGCTAGACCATGAAAAGTAGACCAGCAAAAATTAATACAGACCATTTCCAGTTGTTCCTTTTGGAGCAGAATCCAATCCTTTTAATGACATTTTTTGGTGCAGAGTTGGAAGTGTGCTGTGAGCTATTCAGACATTTTCATGTTTAGTGACTATTGGGGTTACTGCCAGCAGCTCTCTGTCAAGATCTGTTTAGAATTCATCCAAGATAAGGTTTCAGGATTTACATTTAAAATACCTATTTGTAGAGGGAATAACTCACAGAACCAAATTAATCAGTGTTGAAAAATTCTGGGCAAGAAAAGATTAGGAGAAGCCAGAAAACTTCACATGCTATTTTCATTTAATCTTTTTATATCAGTGCTAAGAACCTTATAAAACCTTGAAATCTAACCAGGAATTTGACCGAGCCATTGTCAAACTTGAACACAGCTGAGCACACACACACAGGACCTGCGAAATCCGGCCAATCTCGGGGAGTTACCATTTGAAACACTCCAAAGCTCCACAAAACAGTCTGACTTTCCACGGAAACTCATCCTGTCCTGCTCTGAAGCTGGAATTCCAATGGCACCTTCTTCACCTGCACACTGTGCTCAGAGCCCCTGGAGCCATGGCTGTCTGGAGCCAGTGCCACTGTATTCAGCTGCAAAGTGCTTGCCTGGTGGAACTTGTGGTTTTGGCCATTGTTTACAACCAGGGATCCTCTGGCACTGCCACAGCCCCGGGGAAAGGGAAGAAACCAGAGCAAGCATTGCCTGTGACCCAAGTGCTGGAGGAACTCCCAGCTAGGTCTGCAAAATTCAATATACAATACTACAACCAGCTACCAGCCCCTTTTCTTGCACTCACAACCTATAAACGGTATTTTTGGTGTTCCCCATTTACTGCCTTGGGCATTACTGTGTTTATAAAGCAGTTTGGAGCCCAGCCCCACACTGGGGGCACAGAGCACTCCTCAGCCAGCAGCGCTCTCACCTCCCTGCTTTGAAGGCCATGGAATTGATGCTCATCCCTGACCATGTCTGTGCCACTACTGCACTGACTCCAGTGAAAGCTGGAACAAAATCAGTGTCTTCATATCACGATAAGGTCAGCGTTAAATCACAGTCATCACATTAAGAAACACATTTTGTTTGTTCTGACCTTGTTTCCATGACAGTCAGAAGCACTGAGAAAAGTCTTCTAATCGAAGTCAGAAATCCTTGTTTACATACAAAGCCTCTGGTGCCTTCCAGAATATAAATCCCTGTAAGTGCACATGTGACAGTGCTGGACTGAACAGGTCCAGAGGCCAAGCCCAGGCTCCTGGGGATGCAGAGATGGACCACCCCAGCTCTCTGCAGTCCCCCTGCAATGACGGAATGGGGAGGAGGCCCCTGGCAAAGGCTAAGGGTGGAGGTCACCACTGCAATATGCCTCCACTCCCTTTCAGCAAGGTCCCAGCCCAAACACCTCCTTCCTTCAGGCAGGCAGAGAAGGTGACCTGCCCTGAGGATGGAGAATTATGACAACTGTGTGAGTTTCTTACCCTGCCTTACTCACCCGTACTTCTTTCTTCCTACTTCTTCTACTCTGGATCACATCATCTCATACAGACACACAGCTGAAGGTCTGACTTACAGAAGGGGCAGCACTCACTAAACACATTGACATAGTTTGTGACATCCACCTCCTGCCCACAAGCTCCTCCAGCACTGCACTGAGCCCATGAGAGTTCAGCAACTCACCAGCAGTTACTGGTACCCAGCAGCAGCTTCATCAGTGGCTCCAAAACACAACAAACCCAGGGTTAAACATCGAGAAGAAAAATATTAAGTTAGCTAAATTCTTCCGGGACTGATATTACATGGAAGGAAAGGAATGAAGGGCAGTATGGAAACAAAACCATGCAAGATGCTTTTAAATTCCCTGCTGCTGAGCGTGCTTTGGTTTGAAAGACTCCCAGGGTCGGGGTCGGACCCACTTGTCCCACGGCCATTTGCTCCCTGGGTAAGGTCACCCACCCACTCACCCACTCCCCAGTATGAGTGACTGACTGGGACCACTGGGCACAGTCATCCAGGAAAAGGCAGGTACTGAACACTCCCAGAGCCAAAAGCTCCTGCAGCTGGCAGGTGAATATGGCTCCTTTGCTTCCCACCCTTGTTTTAATCCTTCCCATCCTTGTTTAATCTTAACACTGTGACTCTGCCAATGACACCAGTAAAAGTCTTTAGGTCTGCAGACTGTAACCCCCAAGCAAGAAACACACAGGCACAAAATGAAGATGGGAGATAGAAGATAGATAGATAGATAGATAGATAGATAGATAGATAGATAGATAGATAGATAGACAGACAGACAGACAGACAGACAGACACATGAAGATTCAAAGGAATTCCCAGTCACTATCAAGTTTTTCCTTACTCACAAACACTGCTAAGCTTCTGCATAAATTGAGCAAGGCAAAAACCTGTGCACAGCAAACAGATTTCACACCTGAGAACCACTCCTGTCTCACAGCAGCACCAGCAGCAGCTGAGCACAGGAAGACAAAGGTAATGCACATGCTTGCACACTCTTCTCCCATGAGAAAGGAGAAAACCAACAGAAATTATCTTCCTGAATGCATCACAGCCTGCTGAAATACGTCTTAAAATGAAAGCTGGCCTTGGCAATAAAAAGTGTTAATTTGATCACAGGGCACAGCAGTGCCCCTCAGGAAGCCAAACCACTGAGAAACAACTGCTGTTATCACACCAGTGATTTAAAGAACAGACACACAATGAAGTGAAATACTTTTTTCTTTGTAAAATGAAGATGTCAGCGACTACCAGCTCTGAAGGCAGGTTTCTTCCTTGATTAAGAGTAACATTCTACATAGTACCAATAACACTTGGTTTATGCCAGCCTTTAAATTTAGGCTTTTTTGCAAGGAACTACAAAAAAATAAAAGAATCTTACAACCTTACTCAGACAAATCAGGAAGCCAACAGAAATTTGCACAGGAGTTCAAGTAAGAACTGGGTATTATGTACTCAAAGTGCACTCCGGGCTGGGATCTGGCCTGAAACAGATTCACACATGCCTTTGTTTCCCTGTAGAGCGAGCTCATTCCCACAGAGGTTCCTCCTTTGCACAGAAAACAGACTTACAGTGCTAAAATAAAACAAAGCCCCATAGTTTTCTGAGGCTAAAAGCCTGTAACCCTAGTGGAGAGTTAGCTGGTTATATTGCAACCTGTGGGTATTGACAAGCCTCACAGAATCACGACATTAAGACAGAAAAAGCAAGTACAGTAATAGCTGTCAGTTCTCACATGGGATATTTTCTATTATGTTATTCAAACATTTGCAATCTACTAAAAATGTACTGATTTCATGCAGCATAAAGAGATTCAAAAGAAACAGTGCAGGCAGAAAGCTTCTCAGATTTATCCATCTAATGTGCTTCCACTGGTGCCAGTATTTACACAGCTAAACCTCCTCACACAAAGGTGTAACACAACACACTCCCCGTGCTTTCAGAAGTGCAGAAAATCTCTTACCTTGCAATATTCCCTGGCCAAAGCACTTCTCCACCTTGTTGCCCATGAAGAATTCCAGGAAAGGGGCTTAGATTTATTTTGCAGGTTGATACCTTCATTAGGCTACCATCCAAAACTTTCCCTAAAAAAACCAGCCTGTAACTTGACTATCTAGGAAGAGACTTGGAAAAAAAAACTTTGAGCAAGGCTGTCTCCCAACAGAGCCCTCTACATTGAGCAGCTCCGAGAGACACTGGAAAGCAAAGCCTAGCTAGAAGGTGATCACCAGAAACTTCCCCTGGAAAGAAATCTGATCCCTCAACAAAATTAACCTCTGAAGTGCTGGAAAAGTGAGAGGTCAGGAGTTTCTGCTGGGACTGGGTCATGTGTGAAAGCTGTAACCTGATGGCAGCAACCAGGCAGGCTGGTGCCTCCAGATCATGGACTGGATCCTGGCAAGTAAAAGCTCCTGTCAGCAACCCTGCACTTGAAGGTACTAAAGGACAATATTTCATCTCAGCTACAATCCCTAGAAGCATTTTCCCTACTCCGCTTGTATAAAGGGATTCAACAGTGTGACTGCTGAAACAACTGTAGTTTTATGTGAATGTAGCAGGAGACATAATGCTTTAATATAAAATATGTGGAATACTGCTAAAATATACTTTTTTTCTTTTTTTTTTCTGGCGGGGGGAGGGGGTAGAAAAACGTTTTCAATATGAACGGTACTTGAAATAGCAATTTATCCACTCATATCACCAGCAAAGGCCTTAAGAAACTGAGATAAGATAGGCAATAGTTATCTGACTCATCCTTATTTAGTGCTGTAAAGAAAGGGGGCTTAATACTTCCCTTATTTCAAGTAGGACAGAGATGGGTATTTATACATAATTGGTTGATTAAAATTTATGGTGGTTAGCTTTCAAAACACTTCTTTGAGCTCAGTATCAATACTTTCCGACAGGACTCTTCCCAGATGTCTCCATTCTGATGCACATCTGGGATTTTTTTGTTCTAATACAGGAAATCACACCAGCTTTATTTACCATGAGTAGCAGTGCTCAGAGGCAGTAGCTGCCTTTATTCTGCATGAACACAACCTGGAAACCTTAAAAAACCTGTAAGACAGTGAGAACTGGAAAGCTGGGCACTTACAGCCCATGTGGACTCACCACTCAGGGAATTGCTTTGAATCTTCATGCCGATATATATACACACATATATATATATACACACACACACATATATATATATATATACATCCCCTCTTCATTTTGTGCCTGTGTGCCAATGGAAATGATACATGTGCCCCAAGAAATACAAGAAATAGAAGAGGAATGGTAATAACAAAACAGGAGACAGAAAACACAGTGGTGTTGGATAACCATAATTAGTCTGGCGTGGAAAGCAGCCCTGGAGCTTGGAGTAGAAGACTTGTAAGAGTTCAAGGAGCCCAGGGGTGTGTGAAGAACCAAGGGACTGGCTCAAGGTCACTGTGAGCAGAATGGAATTGGTGGGAGAAATGCTACAAGCAGGTGTAGCGTGCCAGGAGCCTGTGGGATATGCAAAGCCCACTTCCATTATTACAGAAAGGTTTGTTCACTAAGCAGGAAACTACATTTCAAATCCAACCAGGATTAGATCTCTCTGCCAGCAAGGGATCCTGTCATGGAAAGGAGATGGGCAGCACTTTGGATTGAGGGAATGGAGAAGACAACACCACGCTGTGGCCTTACCTTCACCTCAAGAGAACCATCAATGATTCAGCCCAAAACCAGAGACAAGAGAGGGAAAGAGCAATGAGAAGTCACCTATACCCATGTATCAATTAACTCAGCTTGAGTGTCTTGTTTTAAACAAAACACTCAAATTAGCACAACACAGTATGGTTGGTTGAAAGAGTTAAAATGCAAGTATTCAAAGGTTATAAAACAAAGACTTTGTGGAGATACTCTGCTGCCAAGACCTTCAAACAAATGAGTGCAGTCTGAGCTTGCCTTTCTGTACCAGAGTCTATACTTTAGTGGCTACAGTGTAACTATAACAACATAGAAGATGGTAATTTAGAGCCTGGTGGATATGACAACTCGCAATTTAGAACACTAATAAAAGCTGCCTGGGAAAAGCGGCATTTAACATAAACGTTTGCATTTTACATTTGCCTGCTCATTTAATTTTAAATTTTTTAAAATTTTTTTCTGGAAGATTGCCTGTATTAGGTTAGTCTGGGGATGAATAAAAGATAGAAACACGACTCCTGTGCTTTTTGGTACGTCTGCACCGCAGAGTGCAGCCAACCCACCCCTTCACAGTGTGCAGGGTACAAATGCAAAGTGCTGATGTCATTATCTTTTCAGAAGATTAGACAAGAATCATATGGCTTTTTAAAAAGAAAGCCACGTATTATCCATAATGAAAGAGAGGGAAAAGATTCTTGTGGACTGCTATCATTTCTTCTTTGCCTCTGGTGCATTTTAACTGCTATCCTGCATAAAAAAAATCCTGCAAACTACTTGTTCCTTACTTTAACTGCAGAATAGTGACTACAGATAGCCCTCAGATATGATAGATACTTTAAGGAATCCCAACTGCAATAGCAAAGCTTTCTTTTATCTCTAACATCCTTCTTGTCCTGATTCGAATAGTTCTCTCATGTGATGTTTCTCAATTATCTGCTCATGGAGTTGTATAAGAAATTAATGACTGACCAATGGCTAATGGTAAGGACAGACAGAAATACTCTAACTAAAAAAAAAACCAAGCAAATCTGAAACTGTAACCTGGAGAGAGAAAAAAAGAGCCAGCACATTGCATCTGTTGACTCACCAGCTCCAAATAAACTCAAATTCACAAGGTTAAGGTACAGTATTACACACTCACACCCATCTACAGCCCCATTGTCTTTCCCTCCCCTGGCAGCCCTTCCCCGGAAAAGGAGGGGTTTGCAACATAATACCCATAACACATTTCCAGATGAATTTTACATGTAGCAATAATCGCAGTTTTATGGGTCAGGAAGTTCAGAAGATTAGCGTGTTATGGCTGCAGTGTATAAAGGCGTTTGTGTTACAAGTTTCACATAGCAGTGGGGTGACATAAGCTGTGAACAGCTTTACATTAAGTTCTTTTATGACAGTTAAAAGTTGAGGAGAAGTAAAGAGACCCCAGGTATTAATTTACCTAAAGAACAGCTGCTTAGAAAAGCCTGCAAAGTGTCCTAATACTCAGTGTCATAAAATCACTGCACCTCCAATGGCTTTTCTTCCCTCCCCCTCATGTGCTACTCCCATTAACCTCAGGCACAACTGTGACCATGACCTGAATTGAGCTAAAATTGGTTGCAGCAAAAAAAAACTTATCAAAGAAATGTGTGGCTTGATTCTTCCTTGCAAAGACCTAAAACCATAATTACAGGTTTGCATTCTGGGTTAAAGCAGCACAAATTTTGCTGTGTTTCAAACCCTCCCTTAACACCAAAATGCCAGAAAATTCGGTGTTTACTGCAATATGTTAATTTCCTTTTTTTTAATCTCATTAGCTGACATATACCAGTTAGGAGCTTATAAAATGTCTGCATTTGGTGACTGAAATGATTTAAAAGGTAACACGAGGAGGGTAGGCTGTAAAGACACCTCACTTCACAGTCTTTTGAAGCTGTTGTATAATGTGTGGTATGAGGCACCTACCACATCTTGCCCTGGAAGAGTCTCCATTACAACTGGATAAACCAATCCCTTAAAATAATCTCAGCAGTGATTTCTTAGGATTTCTTTTTCACTTTTTCCCTCCTAAAGGACGCAAAGATTTTTTTAAATGAGGAAAAAAATATTTGTAACACCAAAATGTATTCTGGACAGGCTCAAACATGCTCTTCAACACTCTTCTAACCTTTTATCTTGAGTACATTGAACAAAAATATCCCTTCTTAAAGTAGGCTCACTGATGAAATATGTGCATGAGAAAACAGTGCAGGATTACAGCAGCACTGCTGTCCCATCACAACTATTATGCATGATGCTACAGGTCTACAGCCCTATATATCAACCTAAACAAATGATATTTTGTTAAAGTAAATTAAAAAAAAAACCAAACACTCATATGCAATTGCTAATCCTGGGGAGATACTTCTAGTTAAAACCAGAGGAACACTGGAAGCAACATAAACCCTCAGGAAGAGATGTGGCAGAAAATAAGCCCCAGCTGGTGCAGCTAAATGAATATGTGGGGTTTTGGTGAGGTTTCAAAGGGAGTATGGAAGACAGGAAAAGTGGGGCAGGAAAAATGAAGATTCATTTTTTAAACTCCCCAGGCACTGAGGTTGGAGTGATGAGGAATGTCTGCTAGAAAATACTCTTCACTCTCCTAAATCCCAATCTTAAGAGTCCTCTGTCGCCTTAGACTTTCCTGAGAGCAGACAATCCTGTCTGGTGGTGCTGTCTGATTTCTTTCTTTTTAGAAGTGCATACATGAAGCACAGAACACTTCAGGATTCTGTTAAAATTACTCAGGTGGTTTTGCACAGGAGGAAGTAAACCACACATCACGGGTATGTAGTGTCACACATTTCCCCATCAGAGAGAGGGGGGGGAGATTTTTCTGCTCCTAAGACAAGTCCCAGAGCAAAACCTCACTTGAGGAGTAGGGATTCTGGCCCAAAAAACTGTGCATTTGACCAGAGGAGTCAAACGTGGGATAAGATGAACGACTTGGAAAAAGAGTAATAATTATTGCATTGACGAAGCAATGAGACGGACTCAGCATCCACCTCCTGGGAATTGCTTCTCCCTGAGCAGCCACAGCTTCCTCTGACAAGGCAAGAAGCACATCTGATGGAGAAGGAAAGCCTGATGGAGAAGGAAAGAGTGTTTATGTACGTGTGGTGTATGATTAAAAATGGCTTTTTAACATTCTACCTGTACTTCAAAGATTAAAAAATGCCGGTACACTCATGTTGACACAGTTGGGAGGCACAGCTTTCACTATACCCACTTCAAACGAACAAGCACATCAGAGGCAATGAACACAAATGGCTACTTTCTGGTGGCAGTGGAGAGAGAAAAAAGGCAGGGAGCTGGAGATAATCCAATAAAAACGGGGGATGCTGCGCAGCGATGCAGTTTGCACGTCATTATCCGAGAGGAATTCCAACCGAATGCTGAATCCAGGGGTTATACTTGGAGGATCCAAATGTTTGTTTCTATATTTAAACACATTACCAAGTCTCAAACTCCTCAAGTGAGAAATACTATCAACATATTTACTATATACACATGTATATGCTTTTGCATCTATGTTTTCTGTGCTATCTTATTTTTTCCAGATATAGCAAATAAACAAACCTAAAAAAAATATATATAATAGGGCAAATAGCTCATTAGTAAGAACTACATAAAATGGTAAAAAATTCTGACCTTAAAATGCAGTTAATGTAGTAAAACACAAGTATGATGTATCATTCTCATTGTTTTAAATGCAGTTTTCTTTGTGTTCCTCTCCAAACCATAACAATCAGCCCTCTTTCCAAAGACCATAACATTGCCAATCACAGATTTTAACACACATGCCATTGACTAAGGCAAGAAATTTAATTCTTCCCATCTAAACTGCTGAATAGAGGAACAGTGTACTTCTATGCTGTTATAAAACTTTATTGTCTTCTGCAACCATTAAGATTTTCAGCTTGCTCCCTAACAAATGAAATTATAGAAACAGTGCAGCTGGCACATTTACTTCCTTCTCAGGAAACCACTGAGAAACCACTTTGCGATGAACACATGACAGATGTCCATTTATCATGTATAGCTTGTTTTCCGAGCTTTCCAACATGATGTCTATGTAAACGAGCAACATAGCAGGGAACAGAACCATGAGATATGAAAGAAGCCATACAAACCCATAGTTGAGGAGCAAAGTTCTTAATGGGCAGTGAGGCAGAGAACGGCTCAGAGAGAGGGAAGATTTGAGTTACAAGTTCTGTTTTGGCCAGCAGGTCCAGGGGACTGTGTCAGAGGATGCAATCAGCCCCAAGAAGGGAATGCCAAATGCAGTATCTACAGAACTACACTTAAGTATTTATTTCTGGTTGAAAAAGCATCTCTCCAAGTAGTTGTGGTATGGTTTTGCAAAGTCAAATAAAACTTGATTTAGCCTCCCCTCCCCCCCAAAAATACTAAAATCATTACTGCTTAATCAACAGTGGTCATTAACCACGTCACAGCACCCATTGTAAAACCACTGCTGTCATCTCCATGGATCTCAGTCAAACCTGGTTCAGTTATGATCAACAGAGTTTACCCATCTTAATTGTTTCAGCCTCCCTCTAATTAGGGATATCTCTGCATTTACAGTTGTTTATTGTTGCTGTGGCTGTTGTAAAGCTAATCCACCCCACTAGAAAAGTAAACTCGTTTATTCTAATTAAAGTAGAACTATTAAATCAAGCTAGCATCATTATAGCTTCATCTTTAGTGTTTGCAAATCCTCCATATCACTGAGCCTATAAACCTTCCAACCACAGAAACTTCAACTGAGTAATCAGCAAAGAACAAAGATGCAAAATCCCAACTCCAACAAATATTAGTTTTCCTTTCTTTTTTGAGAGTCCATCTGCATTTCCCTAATAAAACAAAGGGATCTACTTCACCCTACAACATAAGGATGTTCTAAAGACTGTACCCAAGCCAAAAGTCGTGCCTCTTTCTCAGGTTACCTTGCAAAATATTTCCACTCTTTTTGGATGTGCCTTCCCATGGGAACTGTTTTTTTTTCTTATTGGTATTGTCTGTCAAATAAAGTACTTGCCATTTCCAAATTCACAGTAGACTCTTAATGCAATACAGACTTTCAGACATTTCCCCTCCCTGTCATGGTTACCTAAGCCTGGTTATGAACACTAAGGTTTTTGTAGATTTATAATGTAACAAAAAAATAACTCGATCGAACTGTTACCTACAAGACAGAAGCTCTAATTACTGCATACTTTTAAACAAAAGTCTTTCCTAGCTGCTAAGTTTTGTCTAAAACGCTGGCAAACTCTTAGGCACTCAGTATTTTTGCTCTAGAAATAGAATGGAAATTCTTAATTAAGCAGTAAGCCTGTCAGGTAAATCACTAAATTAAAACTAATACTTAAAAATTGCAGCTGATTGGAGGTGTGTCCTCCAAGAAACTCCTTATCTCGTGAACACCTGTGGTAATCACGACATGCCCACATGAACTTCTGACCTCCACTACGCCCTAATAAAATCGTAGCTGTAGAGCCCATGGGGCTGGTCCTCCAGAGGAGGTGATGGAGCACACACTTCAGGCAGCTCACATCAGCTTCACACAGGCTGGACTGGAGGAAATTTCGGCTGGTAGACCTGCTTTTATCAAAAGGCCAACATTTTACCTGCAACATCGATACACTGAAATCTTACTTTCCGTTACTCAAAGATCATAGAAACATAGAATCAGTTGGGTCGGAAGAGACCTCCACGATCATCATGCCCAACCCTTAATCCAACCCCACTTTGATTACTAGATCATGGCACTCAGTGCCACGTCCAGTCTCACCTTAAAAACCT
>JAOXXN010000065.1:4944988-4971093 GCA_026770055.1 Myrmophylax atrothorax | reverse complement strand
TAAAAAGGCCAGCAGAATTAGGAAAGCCAGAGGCATCACATCTTGGAACACTGTGTGTGCCTGAGTCCTTCAGAGGCAATGCTCAGACAGAGCTGCCATGTTTGTACTGCATTCTGTGCACTAACAAGGACAAACTTAAACATTCCAAATAGATGAAATATTAAAAAAGTAAAGATCTGGTAGCTGCTCAAAATGCACACTGAGGAGTTAGTGAAACAGCTCACTGTTCTGAAAAGCAAGGGCATCCCTATGAAGATTAAAGACAGAACTAGTTCACATCAGCTACAGTAGCACTGGGAGGGACCACGCTTTGCCTTCTTTGTATTTGCTGTGTGGTAGACTCTTTTTAAAACTTCTTTACGTAAAACACAAAAATCTGTTTAAATTGAGTCAATAACAAGGTCAAATGAAGTCCCAGCTGTCAGAAAGAATGGGGATGCAACCCACCAAGTCACTGTTGTGCCACTAAGAAGGAAGAGAAGCCAGGAAGGGACCTGGCAGGGCTTCCTAAATACACTAATTTCTCCAAGACTACTGAAAAACAGAAAATATGAAAAGAAACATGAAGAAAAAGAGCAAAAATGTCAGCAGCTGCATGCACATGCTTTCAAGGCTTGAAAGAGAATAAGACATAAGGGCATCATTCAAATACAAACCGAAAAATCAATGTACAAACTCAAACCACCACAGATCCAGCACAGCACATCATGGTTCTGAAGCTGACTTTGCTGAAACCTTTTAGAAGAGCCTCTCAATTTATCCAGCCTTTCTCAACACTGGGGGGTGCTAGAAAGTTGTCCACACTTGTCATCGCTGCAGCAAGGTGTGCACACCTGAGAACACCCCAGAGATGATTCAGAAGAGACTACAGGGCAAGAAGCAGAGGGCAACCAGTGGCAAACAGTGTTCCTGATGACTTCAAAGTCACCAAGACAAGGAAGTTCTTCAGGAGTTGACTGTGTTTGACAGGAAATGAGCTGGGTTTCCTACAAGGTAGGAAGGATGCAACAGCTCAAAGTTTCCACCCAGTTTTGGAACACTGAGCATGGGCCAACCACCCCAGGAGAGCCCCAGCGTGGGGAGGGAGTTTTCCAGCAACACTTGGCAGGAGGGAGGGGACAATGTTCCTGTACTGATGGGTAAGGAAAGGCTCCTCACACATGCCCACGCAGGCTTTGCAAACCTGTCACGTTTGAGAACAAATAAAGCTATTCAAACCATGTGACCACTTAAGAAATGACAAGTTTTCCATCCAAGTCAGTATTGCCACTGCCAGTAAAAACATATCAAGAATAAAAACACCTACTTGCTAAAACACCCTTGTAGTTATCCTTTCTCTTTGGATTTTTTTTTCCCCCTCTGTAGTTGAACTAACTGGTTTTAAGCCCCTGCTATTGGTATTAGGTCAAGGTAATTCACAGAAGTGCCTGTGAAATCTGAGATGGAAAAAAAATCAGGTTCAGGGAGATGTTTCCAGGTTCTTGCTATTGGAGAGAAGGTACTGAGCTTGGAGAACACCCTCCTTTACTACTCCTCAGCACCTCTGACAAGCAAATATTAACTGTCAAGCCATAATTATGATCAAGGGAGAGTATGAAAAGGGAACATGGCACTTTTTAACAAGGGTTATTCTGCAGAGCTGTACTATCATTATAAAAGGAATAAGATGCAGGAAATAAATCTGAATTTTACAGCAGAAATAATAATCTAGGCAAACTGAACAAAGATCATAAGTCACAGTTCAGAAGCTTAGCAAAAGCAGTATGGTGGCATTTACCAATGTCAAACTATATTCTAGGAAAACATTTAAATATCCCACAGCAGTAGAATGAACACAATCAATAACACAGCAACCCTTTTGATCACTGAGATGAGATGGTCAGATGAGCTGGCATGCAAGTCATGCTGGGGCAAAAAATGGACTGAAATACTTATTTAATCACTTCCAGGGAGCCCACATGTGCCCAGGGTGAGACACTCAGCTCTGATGGGACAGACCCACGTGGTGCTGTCCAGGCTCACACCATGCAGGGGATGTTCTCCTCACTGGCTAAGACTTGGTGCAACTCAGACAGGGGTTGGAACTAGACCATCTTTAAGGTCACTTCCAACCCCAAACATTCTGTGATTCTATGATTTCAATAATGCAGATCAAAATATAATTAATGCAGTGGGGTGAGAACTCCCAGAACCATGTTTTGTTCTCCAAAGCAAAAGCTCATAAGAACAAGAAAACCAACTGATTTTCTTGCAGGCCAAAATGCATTCCACACCTCGAAAGGAAAGAGAAAAACATTAAATCCATCTCAAACTTGCACCTTTCAGCTGCTTGCAAACACCTAGTTACAGACTGTTCCCAACAGGAATCCTAAACATGCATCCAGAAATATTGCAAAGGGATTATTCATGCGTTGCAGAAGATGAAGAAGTGCTAACCTAGAAGACCTTTTCTGACCAAGAGTGAAGCGGATGATTTTGCTTTGAGATGAGTCCCTGGGAGATGCACTGTGACAGGAAAGAAAAAGGGGAAGATAACATTGAACAAAGAAACTTCTGTTTGGTTGGTTGTTGGGGTTTTTTTAAGCCACTGAACTTAGTAACCAGCTTTAGGGAGGAAAGAGTTTCATATGAATTTCACAGGAACAAAAAGCTTCTTGCCCAAGTGGGACTTCAGGTCACAACTCTTACAGTCTGAAATGAATTTTTACAGAGTAATGAACATGCAAATCTGCATGCAACCCCCAACTTTACTCCTCTTTTCCTTCTCAATCCTTTATTATACACATTTTCTGCAGAATCTGAGCAATTTGACCATACTATTTGATACACAGTATGATATACTAAGATATGCTTGGTCCAGCAGGTATGTTACACCCACTGGGCTTTGATACACCAAGAAAACATGACATTTAAGATGTTCAGGATAGATACTTCTCCATTCTTTGAAACTCAGCCTGATCCACACAACACACTGAAAATATCACAGTTCAAGTGGTCCCATGCATCTCTGCTGCTTTTGACAGAAAAGTTGCAGAAATATGTTCAAGCACACCTTTGTTTCATGGTCATTATTTCCTGTACAAGCTCATACATGTTGTAGCAACACAGTGTTTTTCAATTAGGCATAACTATTGCTTACAACCACATGAGCACAACTCATGAAGAAAGACATAGAAGCAAAACCCAAACAAGCTCTGAGCAGTCTCAGCTGGGAGGCTTCAAGTTCAACTCTTTCTATCCCTCCTAAAGCAGCACCTAAGCCAGTGTTCACCTCAGTAGGTGTTAACACAAGTACACCTCAATTTGAGATATGTGAAAACAAAAAAAGCCTTCAAACCTCAGCAGTTGTACAAATATTGTGCTTTTAATTCTGCCCACTTATCCCCTCTGAGCCCTCCCTGTCTGAGCAGTGGGAAGGTCAGACCAGCAGAAGGCACAGCCTCCAAAACTGCATTTATTCTAACCTGGACAGAGCACTCCTACTATTAAAGACATTTAGGAAACAAAGAGCCTTTCTATTCATCTGTACTCTGATCTACGAGTGCCAACAAACACCAATTATGAACATTAGTTTTCATGTCAAGCCAGCAGCATGTTATTTTTTGACCAAGCAGCCTAGATTTGATTTTTATTGCCACCAGGCATTATGAGCTCTATTTCTTTTACCACTGTCAGAGCCTTCCACTTCTTAGTGGGGACTGAAACTCTTGTAATCTGAGAACTGAAGTTGGTTTTCATATGCCTAAAATAGCTGTCCTGGAAGGGCAGCAACATGCATGCTTTGTGAGTAGGAAGAAGCAAAGGAAATGGTGAGAAAAACAACCTTTTCAAATACTGTGGTTGCTTGGTCTAGCAGGTATGTTACCCCCATTGGGCTGCACATTTCCAGCACTGAGAACATATTTAAACACATCTGTTTTGCTTTCCAAAGGCAAGAAGTCAACTGCTACTCGGCATTCCATTTCCAACATTCTAGAGCAGAACTAAAGAAAAAGGAGTTTTTCTTTGGATTTTCAAGACCTTTAATGAGAAGCAATTAAAAAAAGAGAGATAAACAATGGAAAAAAAACCCAAACAAAACCATCCAACTTAGAGGAGATTTCCCCACCTGGACTGCATTTCTGGCTGTGCTTTGAACTGGTGCTGCGGCGTTGGCTGTTGGCACGGAGCGTGGAGCGGTGCTGGCACCCCTGCCTGGCACTGGGACACTGCCTGCTGGCACGGAGGGTGCTGTGGTGGCTGCTGCTGCTGCTGCTTGTAGCGGGACAAGCTGAAGAAAAGGCCCAGGATGGCCTTTAGATTCCCATTCCTGATTTCTGCAAGGCAACCATCAGAAGTCACTCATCAGCCCTGTGGGTTTTTCCTCCCCTGCACCCCCAGAACGCTGTCTGAGCTCCTCTGGGATACCCTTCAGGAGAAGTTTCTTTCTGCACATCTAATTGGCATTACACTTGATTACCAGTGAGCACCAGCAACAAATAAATAACTGATTTTCCCCCTGCGGTGACTGAGCGCTCCCCCACATTTCTGCCACACTCTGTGGTAACACCAGTGTCATTAAAAACCATGTTCCTTTAAATCTTTCCTTTAAACTAAAGTGACTAAAAATCCCAAAACAGAACCCCCACAAGAACAAGTGTATTAACAACATCACAGGGAAGATGATTTCTCAGTCCTAAACTTGCATAAGGAAAAAAACAACTACTGAGTTCTCACCCAGTTTCTAGAATATCAGACTAATAATTTCCACTAAGAAAATCTGATGCAAGTTTGGCCCTAGAAAGTATGATTATTGGGTGAAATGGCTGTATTAAAACAGATAATTACCAGCTTGATACCATCACAAGCTGGTAAGGAATAGCTACCCAACATACCTAAAGAATGCTTGACAGTGAATACATAAACTTTTCAATTCCTAAATGTCATCCTGTTCTTCTATGCAATATCAAAAGCAAAAATGTAAAAGCAAACAGAAATAAGAAGATGAAGAGGTTTATCAGACCATGCAGTTAATAATTAATATGCCAGAGAGCAAATTGTCTTGCAGACAACCTTAATATGCCGTGATTTAATTATTTAGCATGCTTAATTTCCTAAATTAAAGAAGTGAATTAAAAAACATACATCAAACAGCTGAACTTTTGCCTGTGCTATACAGACCACTCATACTAATAAAGCTGACTACTGCCCTCTGTTTTTATAGCCCTCTGTGTGGGTTAGTGCAACATGGGAAGAAAAGGACATTGGCAAGACATAAAGGCAAGAAGCAGAATTTCAATTTCTGCTCCCAGTTCTGGCTGAAAGGTTGCTCTGAGTTTGTGAGCAACCCTCTGCTTCCTCTCCCAGCCACATTTCTGCTCGTGTTGCTCATCTTTGCTGTATGAACAAGCTTCTGTTCTTAATCCTAAGCACTTCCCCCAAAAAATCTCAGGTTCACACCTCAAAACTGTTGCTTTCCTTTCTGTACCAGCTTCCAGCTTTGGCCTCCTTGTCTACCTGAACCTCGATCTACTTTTTCTTCCTAACCACTAAGACAATTTACTTTCTTTCTTAAATTTGTTTTGGCCCCTGCCCTCAGAGAATCCCAGACCTAAGTGGCCCTGACCATCATATGCAGAGCCAAGATATTCCCTGACTCCATTTCCTCACCCATTTTTCCCTCCCTGCAGTCTGGCCCCTCCACCAGTGCTCTCTCCCATCACTGCCTCCTCATTCCCCTGTTTAAAGGATTAGCATTCCCAGTGCCCCTCAGCACACATTCTCACTCTTCCTTTGCTTTCTTGGCCAATTTTAGTCTCTCCTGAACAGCAGGGCCCCAGTTCATGCTGCCTGTCTCCCCTTTTCCCAGCCCACTCCTGCTCCCATGAGTGCCATCCATGAGCTCAGCCTCCTCCCACTGCCATCAGCACCAGGCAGTTCCTTCTCCAATCTGGAGGTTCTCCTCAATAACCTGTGCTTAGCCTGGGAGGACAGGGGTGGAAGCAGACAATAAAGGAAAACAGATACAAAAGACAGCAAAGCACACTGAAAAGGATCACCTTATCTCCAGTGAAGAACTCAAATTACTCATGGGAATTGTAAGGAAAGTAGCATTTAATCACAGGTTGAAGCATAACTAAACACAGCCAGAGGCACTGGGAAGCTTAACTGCTCAAATACAGGCCAGAAGATAAAAGAAATTACCGTGGGCCTGCTTATTTAAACTTAGCAAAGCTACAAGCAACTGGAAACTGATTTCCATGTGAAATGAGAGGCAATTGTAACAATGACCCACCTAAACCCCGTGGCTTTCTAAGGCTGGTTCTCCCTTTCTACGGCTGCTTGTTTTCTGTTGTATTCACCAGGAGAGCAACCTGCTTTTGACTTCTTTTCTAAGGTGACCAAAAACTGATAATCAAAAGAAAAACTCCTCAAATGAGTTAGAGCAGCCACTTTCCCACTGGATTTGAAGCAAAACATTTCAAACTAGGCTTCCAGAGGTAGCTCTGCTTCTCTTATCTTTAAGCCTAAGGTAATTCTCCTGGCAGTTCACCCTGCACTTTGTACAAAAGAAGCATTTCAAAGACCACTTCAGCCTCACTGCACTCTGCCCATCAGTGTAGTCCCAAATCCTTCCAGCTCCAAGTCCCCTCCAGTCCCTGGTGGGCTCCAACACTCATATTGACTTAGATAAGGACAATGGTGTCACCCATCCGTTTTAAATGTGGAGTCAAAAGTGACTGTCTTGCATACTGGAAACAAACACTCCAGACATGCGGGAGGAAACTGGAACGTGGTTTTCACAGGAATCCCCACAAAGCTACTCTTTGGAAATCTTCACCCTGGAATATCTGTCACTGCTTCTCTCACCACTGTAACTTGTCAAACGTCCACCTCTGTCTTCACAAAAATCACGGAACTTTGTGGGAATTTATAAAAGAAAAAAAAAAGGCAGTTCAGGGCAGAGAACAGGTAAAGAAAGGCTGGACAGAGAATGGGCTGAGAGAGAAGCCCTGAGGAGAGATGACAAGAAGCTCCACATGACCAAGCCATGTGCACTCACAGCCCGGAAAGCCAAGTGAGCCCTGGGCTGCATCCAAAGCACTGTGAGCAGCAGGTGAGGGAGGGGAATCTGTCCCTCTGTCTGCTCTGGTGAGACCCCCACCTGCAGTGCTGCATCCAGCCCTGGGGTCCTCAGCACACACAGGATGATGTGGAGCTGCTGCAGCAAATCCAGAGGAGACCATGAGGACGATCAGAGGGATGGAGCAGCTCCCCTGTGAAGAGGGGAACTGCAGCACTGGAATGTGTGCACTGCAATCCATTTACCTACAGAGGCATGAATGTCATTGCAGAGGCAAAAGTTTGAATTGTGGTTGTTCCACAGACTAGAGGGGATTTTCTTTCATGGCTTTATGGGTCTGTGATTTGTTCAGCTGATCATTATCCAGCTAATCTGTTACCCAGAGGAGGTGCAGCTGCTATCTAGGACATCAGTTTGGGTCTCTACTCCACATTTATGTCCTCCACAATCTCCAAAATCTTGGCAGCAAGGAAATACTGTGTGAAGGGGAGCAAGCTTTGTTGGGCAGCTGCAATTTCAGGAGTCTAAAACCTCACTCAGTGTGGAGACAAATTTAAGAGCGTTGTGTGGAGAGACAGCTCAGAGCAATGGACAGTAGAAAACTGCAGCAAGAAAAGAGCTTTCCAGCATCTTCACAGTTTTCCTTAGTAACTACAAAAGGAGATTTTAGGACCTAAAGACCTTTGATAAAAGAATGTCTTTTTGCCTTCATGCTGCTGGGGAAGGGAACTTGACTCTAGCACAGCATGGTCACCATCAGTATTGCAGATCCTTGGGATCTCCACTGTCTAAATCCATAAAAACAGGCTGTGTCTCAATGGCACACACATATCAAAGCCGGATTTTTCAACACTGGAAGGATATGACACATGAAGTCCCAAATTCTTTTAACATTTAGGAGTCATCCAAATTCCAGTTTTGAATCATTAAGTTGCCTCCACACTAAAACTGCACTATTGAAAAATATGTGTTCTTGAGCAATCCAGGAGAGCTCGATGATTATTCCCATTTGGAAGCAATTCCAGCCTTTTCCTTCCTCCCAGATGAGGATCTGCCAGGGAAGTAAATAAAGTTATTTGCTGTTGACCTAGCAGGTCTTGGCAGCTTGCACAGAAACACTGGCTTGTTTGGTAATGGTACTCTTCATTTTAAATGATTCTGTGTTCCTCAGCACAGTTCAGGAGTGACTAAAAAAGGAAATTTACTTTGTTGTTGCATTCAAAATCTTTTATTTTATTAAAAAAATGTTCCTTCCCTCTCTGATTGTCCCTCTCTTCCTTCAGTGTTAGTGGTGCAGCCAGTAAATGCTGGCAACAAACATCCCAGTCCCTTCTTTGCTTCCGTGTGATTTAATACAAGAATTCCTAGATAGTGCAAAAGAAAGGAAGAAATACCAACCCAGCAAAGCCAAGGGACAACATGGACCCTGCTGGGCCTGGCTGGTGACTTGGCAGCAGTGCCATGAGCATTAATCATGCTGTCCCTTGCCCAGTGTGAGCAACCTGTGCTGCCAACTCTGTACATCCCCAGTTTCCTTGGCAGCTACTCTGCTGTTTCACTCAGATTTTGCCTTGTATCAAGACAGGTAAATAATGTGAAATTTATTCTGACAATATTAACATACCATGTCGAGGTCAAAACTGGCTTTTACAGGACTCAGTTCCCTTTTCTTTTTAATAATTTCCTGATAAACAAACTTTCTGCTGTTTGAAGTTTTACCTCTCACTTTCTTTACTTGACATGAGAATCCTTCTGATTATAACTGAGCAATCGAGGCATTTAATGCTCACAGTACTCAGGCAGAGCATAGGAGAGCTCTTTGGAGGAAAATACTTGGTTTTGCTTAAGGATACCCCTAACATTCAGCCTCCTCTTCTATTAGTTGTGGTATATTCAGGTTAGAACAATGTGTGCTAACTATGTGCTAGTTGTTTTGCACACTTACAAACCACCTCAAAGCTGGTGGCATTGCATTTCAAATATACATTTTAAAGTGACCTGTAAGATCTCACAGACCAGGATGTCATTTGCAGGACAGCAAGGAATGTTTTCAACTATTTTCTGAACAGTTAACATATCACTTTAAACTGTAATTTTTAGTGATTTTTTTTCTTTAAAAAACAATAGCTTTAATTTTACAGTAATTTTATCATTTTTTTCCTATTCTATGGGTTTTTTACATGTAGGTACCTATGTAAAAACTGTGTATATGATGGTTTCACCACAAGGTACATCCAGCAGTGGTTATCTGTCACATAATCCATCAATACACAAGTAACAGCATATGCATGGTTTGATGCTGTAACCTTCTCCTCCAAACCAGGTCTGGGAAGAGGCTCAGCCATCAAATATAACTTGTCAGCTGAGTAGAGATTAGATATTTATTTTACCTACCTCTCATGCTGAGATGGGGGGGAAAAAGAAGCAAAGACTGTTAAAAATTTAATTTACACTTCATGGTCTGGTTGCAACTACAAGCAGTAATTCAGGTTCCTTATTTAAATTGAAATTCTGAACAACCAATGCACTCACCTTCTGCTGACAGCCCCTGGATGTTAATCCCCTTAGCAGCCAAGAAACTCAGGCATGCATCTATGTTTTCAATCTGGTCAAGAGCGAACAAAAAAAAAGGAGACACAAAAAGAAAAGGCATTTTAATAGTTATTTACTTTCATCTCCTGCCACACCTGAATGCACTCAGTCTGTGCATCCCATAAAAGCTCCCTTTGCTCACTCTGTGGGAACCACAGCATGAAACCCTCTGAGGTCCTATATGGGATTATTACATTGATTATAAATGGATTGTTCCACGGGGCAGAGCTTTCCTGTTGTTGGCACTGGATGAAGCAGGTTCGTTAATGCTCTACCCACAACAGGTGATGGCCACACACCCTCCTGGAGGGTTGAGGATGTTCTGGGCCAGGATCCTCAACCTACAGCAGGTACAGCAAACATGAAACTGAAAATAAACACATCTGTTGGAGCAGGCACATTGCCACTTGCTCCTGAGCTGACAGCTGGCAAAAGTTTCCAGCCACACAAACAGATGAACATAAAAGCTGTAACTGGAAGCCCCGGCTGGAATCCCAGAAACGCTCCCTCACGACATTCCCTGCATGGCAGAAAGCACAGGCAATGTGGGCACTCACTGAGGGCACATCCTGCCCTGGGAGAGGGGACAGCAGGATGTGGGGCACAGGAGAAAAGGAATTTTGGCCAGGTAGGGATGGACTCAAATCCTGCCTAGGAAAGTGAACTCCATGGAGGTTGGATGTTTCTCACCCTGTCTCAGCATCACAGAGATCTCACAGCAGCCTCACACTGAGCTTCCCACCAAGCTCCCACTGTAGCTCTTCTGTGCAGCCCCCACCCCCGACCACAGCACTTCCATGCAAAAGCCTAAGGGGCTGCAAGGAATGTTTTGGGAAATCTGATGATTTGTGTGTGGTTACACAGGTAATACCATTGAGAAATTTTTTATTTAATCATGGTAATCAGCAAGTGATGGAATAAGTCTCTGTGTTTAAACCCCTCTCAAACATTAATTTATTAATCCCTGAAACGGTGCAACTAAACATTTCATCCACTGTATGGATAAGGAAGGAGACAGACACCAAAGTCTGCACTTGCTCTCACATAACTGCCTTTATTTCATCAAGTTTGGAGACATCAAAAGGAAAGGTGAAAAATCCAGCTGTGTTGTCAGCTCCTTTCTGCCCTCTAAAAAACACACAAGTGGAAGGCTGGGTGGCACTTTAGAGCTTGAGCTCCCAGCACCTGACCTGAACTCCCCATTGTTGTCAAAGTAATAAAAAAGTACCAGGGAAGCTGCCAGAAAACCTCCCCCATCTGCCTTCTCTCAAGGTACTTTCATTTATTGTCTGTAACAATAAAAACATTTTCTTCTTTTATCACAGGGGAAAAAAGAGTTATTGGCATTGCTACACTGTGATTTCAACAATTACTCAAAACTTTCATCATGCTCATTATACTTTGAGATACACTAAAAAGTACACAAAGTACTTTGAGTAACTGATACCCTCCAAAAACCAGGGAGATACCAAAGAACACATTTCCTGTAATGCCCAGACCTTGGAGCTCGGGGCAGGGTGCAATTCAGAGGTTCATTTATCCACAGCTCAGTATGATCCCAGTCAATCTTGACCCATTTCCTTCCTCACCACTCAACACCCTCTCAACTTTCAGCACAGCTCTTTTATTGAGGTGGTTTGGCCAGAAAACCAAAGTTCACCTTCTCAAGAATAAACACCACATGAAAAGCATCAATCCATTTGGACTACCTGCACTTCACAAGCTGCATCATTCCAAGAACATTTCCAGCCTCCCACAGTGGTGGGGAGATGTCTCCTCTCCAAATAAGCAGGTTAGTGGGTAAAGATAAGCACAATCCCATGTCCATTCCAGATTTGCAGTAGCTCTTTCAGTCCTGCTCTGCTTGCTTCTCTTCCCAGGTCTCTCATGTTTGCTCAAACTCTCCTTTAGGACAGAGTGAGCACAGGATTAAGATTTACATATGGATATTGAGTTCCTCATCCATGTCCTCGTTCTTGGTTCTACACAGCAGTCCTTGCCAACCTCCTAATCTCACTGCAGACCCTCTTCAGGTTCAAGGAGCCCCCTTTAAAATATTCTACTTCTTCCTGGGACAGCCCCCCAGTTTTTACTGAGCATTTGAGCCACTGAAGATACAGCACCCCCAGGCTGATGGGTGACTCCTCATCACAGGTCTGCATTTGGTTGAGCAACCTGGACCTCTCTGTCATATAATACGTCAGACAGGCTACCTTGGCACACCAGCTGTAATGCCCAGCTAAAAGCTATGAGAAACAGGGCTCTTGGTGCTGTACTGATATGGCAAAAGCATGAGGGGGAAAAACCAGAGCACTACAAGATGCAGGGAAAAACACACATAGAAATAAAACCAAAAAAAAAATCTGTGGTGCATTACAGTCATGGATTTATAAGAATCAAAATATTACAGAAGCAGGGAAATACCCTAATTTCAGTATTTAAAATCAGGCACAATGAAACAAAGTGGAAAGAGAAGGGACATGCAAAAGCAAACCCTTTATGTTCTGACAGTAAAGAATTACAGTAAGATCCTATGGGGATGTCCAGCATTGCACTCACAAGGAATTCATTAAGAGAATAAAAGGGAAGGATATAAACACATCAGTGACTCAAATGCTAACATTTACACGGTCTCTGTGATATTAACTACATTACAGCACAGTAATGGCAGAAATGTGAGCAATTAGTTGATTCTGAAGGAAAAAACAGCTGGAAAAGGAAAACCAAAAGGAATTCGAGAAAATCCAAGAAGAAAGTGAAACACTAAATGTGGGACTGTAACTGAAATGATTAAAACTCAGTATTGGTAAGAAATCAGCAACTGCTGGCCTGAGTCAAGAACCCTGACCTTGGCTGAATGAGTCTGCTGCCTCAGAAATCACGTTACTTGTCTGAAGAGATGAGTCTCCAACAATGGAACATTTCCGGAATTTCACATGTAAAAGCTCCCAGGATGGATTCTGCCTCTGACCCCTGGTGTATTAATACAAGGATTAACTATTTATAACCTGAAAATGCTGCTTTATGGAGAAAGATGCCCCCAGTGCAGACAGGGCTGGAGACAGCAAGCTATTCTGAAGCAGCAGTATGATAGCTAGACTATTTAGATGTGTGTACCTGGGATGGAAGTGAAGATCCTGGATAGATCTCCCCTAAATAGTAGGTAGAAATCCTTCCCTGGGAGGGTGGGCAGGCCCTGGCACAGGGTGCCCAGAGAAGCTGTGGTTGCCCAATCCCTGAGAGTGTCCAAGGCCAGTCTGGATGGGGCTTGGAGCAACCTGGGACAGTGGACGGTATCCCTGCCCATGCCAGGAGCAACGTGGAATAGCAGGAGAGACGGCCTTTAAGGTCCCTTCCAGCCCAAACCATTCTGTGATACTAAGCAAGAACCTAATGAGCTGCATCACAGTGGCTTCCAACACAAAGAACAGTTGCCTCCCTGTAATCCCAGTATTCTGCAGCAAATCATCACCAAGACTCCATGGCCCCTTCCTTGGCCAAGTCCACATATTGCTTAAACCCTTTAAGCAGATGTGAAAAGACCAGATTTGCCAAAGGGGATGGGATACTTTCACTGTGAGCTACAATTGTTTTTTGGCTGACAATTCTGATTTCTCATTTGCTGTGTCAGTAACATTTAACACAGCAGAAGCAAAGCAGGAATGATGGCACTTGGATGCTCCCATTTCCCTGCCTGCCCAGAACAGGAAAGCTGGGCAAAAGGAGGAGGAAAACCAAGGACAGCAAAGCACAGGGATCATCTCACTTGGAAACATGACCAGGAGTGTCCAAAACTGAGCTTTTTTAGAATTCCTGGCCAAAAGCATCAGATGAATTTGCAATTTTGGACTGTCACATTTAAACTATTCCAGGTACAGCCAACTATCAAAGTGTGTTATCAATCCCAGCGCCTGCGACTAAATAAAATGGGTATTTATTCTGAAGTGTTCCTAAATGCCAGCCAAGGACTGCTGAGCCCAGACCTGAGGGGCTGCCAGGTCCCAGGGCTCCTCCTCCTTTCCTATGATCAGAGATTATGAGAAAGAAAACAACCCTGTAGAATGGAACTTCTGCTCAGACACAACATACAAAGTGTCACCACTCTCATTCCCATACTCACACAAGGAAAAGACATGTCTGAAAACTTCCTCTTACCATGAATAACCTGGCAAGGTGGGGGCAGGAGGCATCACGGCTAAGTGTGGTACATGGATAACTGGCAAGACCAGATCATCAGCAGTTGATTTGTTACACTAGAAAGACTATGAGCCTCTTGCTAGTGGTCTCAGGTATTTACTGATTTCCAAGTCCTTCTGTAAAGGACATCACTGCACATCACCACGTTCATTCCCGCCAGACCTGCACACTCCTTGTTTCTTCCCAGCTCCTACAACACGAAACTCGAGTACAGGTAAAATTTAACAGCCTCACTGAATTCCTCTGTGTGGATCAGAACCCACCTATTTCACACTCATTTCACTCTGCCTTTCACAGATCTATGATTCAGATTTTCCTCTATTCTCTAAAGCACTCTGACAATGACACAATTCTGACTACAGTGGCCAACAGACCCACACAAGTTTTCGTGCTTGTCATCTAACAGCAATTTCCATTTCTATTCTTGCCAGTGCAACAGAAAATACATGTCCTGGCTTGTGTAAGTAGAACAGGACATGCCAGAAACAAATGAAAAAACCCCACCAAAAATATCCCCATCCTGTAGCTTGTAAATGGAGACTCACAGGTGGGCACTAATACATGTTGAACATTGACTATATCAGACAAACACTTGAACGTGGAAACTTCCTCCAGCCAAAGCTGCCTGTCCAACTCTGCCAAGGCAAACACACAGGGTAAAGTGTAACCAGCGCTGCCCTTGTGAAAGACACGTGTTCTTCTCAAACTAAAATCAGAATTAAGCTTGCTGGAGGTTCCTTAGAAACCACGGGAAGTTCTCACGTTATGGTGCAAGACCTCTGATCCCAACTTTTACAGTGATAAATGTGCACATTTTATGGGCTTAACTACAAACCCCCTGTACTTACATTGAAACCAGGGCTTTCCATCTAACTTGAGGCTCCATGGCATGTGTACTACACTAACTTTCAAAAGAAAAAAGATTGATTTCATGTCTAAGTTTTTAAATCTCATAAACCCTTATGCAACATTCCAGCAGACTTCACATACAACGTAGAAACAAGGAAAGAGCACAACACAAGCTGTTTCTTAAGGAAAAACCTATTCCTTGCCTGTATTTTTGAATAAAGCTTTTACAATCATATTTTCATATCCTAAAGTTTAGAAAAAGCCTTAAAATCTTAAGGCATTAAACTGACAACCCTTAAAACCCAGGAGTTTTGGGGGAGAGAGGGTTCTCCCTTCCAATAATACCTCATTTGCTCTGTTTCCTAAACATAATTATATATAGGAAATATCAAGACAGAACTGCAAATTCCATTTGTCCCAGAAGGATACAAATACTCTTACTGCTCTGTTTAAAATAAATCTCCATTAGTATTTATCCCAATCAAAATATATCTCTTTTTTAAAGAAAATAGTATGTCCTTCCAAGTGTTCATATGCTGCTCCTGACTGTTTGGAGAAAAATGCCTCCCAAAATGAAGTTTCAGGATTTTGACAGAACTCGGTGGTTATGTTAGAAAAAAAAAATAACAGATATAACAAGAGGGCAACTGAAGCTAATCCATATTCTGGAGGCAGGCTAGGACAGATCTAGCCACAAACCCAAAAATCTGTTCTTGTGGGCACACTGTTCTCACATGTATGTGAAGAGTTCACTCTTCTGTTAAAACTGTGTTATTTGGGGTTTTAAGGACAAGGAGAATTTGGGTGCCAGCCCGAGACTCATCTTCTCTTTGACCCTGGTAAAACCTCTGCTATCTTTTCCAACCCAATCAATTCTATGATTCTATCCTGGGTTTCAGCTCCTCCTCTGGAAATAATGGGACAAAAACTCAGCATTCACTCCCAACATGCCCATGTGAATAGAAATGAGGGCAATAAGCACCACAGAGAGAGCTGTGACTCACAGTGGCCAAGATCTCTAATGTTCACAAAGGTCATGCTCAGACTGGGAATAAATTCAGGCTATCCTGGGTGACTCCCAAGGTTTGCCAAAGCTAATCTGCTTGGGAAGAGGCAGATGGAAAGGGTGGGGGAAATGTTCCTAGTTAATCTTGAAATTCAGCTTGCTTTCAGGTTTTTTTCTTTTCAGGTTCATTTATTTAAAACTGAAACTTTCCTAGGGGGAAAACCAAAAGTGAAGAGTCATTTTGTGGAAAAATAGCTCTGGAAATATTATTTTTGGCTCAGCTTCTCATTAAACATACTCAAAAAGGTGAAGTGGATAATTTGTAAGCAATTTGAAATCTTGAAATTATGATAAACTAAGCAACAACAAGCTCAACTTTGCAAAACAAGTATCAACAAAGAATCCTGCCTCTGGAGAATCCTTAATTTAGGATACAGATGAAACTCTTTGCCAGTGTCAAGAGACACTTGACTAAATTTTAGCACACTAACTGTGTTATTGGCACTAAATCTCTGCTTGTGAGTAACTGAAAACAGGAAAAGATGGGGAGAAGTCCTGGCTGTGCTCAGTAAACCCCTAATGAGGAGAGCAGCCAGTCCCATTAACGCTTCATTCCCACCTTCTGGCTGCTCGGGGGAGACCCTTTTCTATCTGGGATTTCCAGACTTAAAGTGTAACTGGGAGAAAGGGGGAATGGCTTTAAAGTAAGAGAGGGCAGGTTTAGATTACATATTAGGAAGAAACTCTTCGCTGTCAGGATGGTGAGATACTGGCACAGGTTGCCCAGAAAAGCCATGGATGTCCATCCCTGAAAGTGCCCAAGGCCAGGCTGGACAGGGCTTGGAGCAACCTGGGATAGTGGAAGGTGTCCCTGCCCGTGGCAGGGGATGGAACAAGATGAGCTTTAAGGTCCCTTCCAACTCAAATTGTTCTATCATTCTATGATTAAATGTAGAATTATAACCAATACCCAGCCAAGATGGATGCCTTCCCAAAACATCCTTGATTTCTACACATACCAATATTTTTCAAAGGGCATAAATGCTTAAAAGGAAGGACTGCCCCTAAAACCCCTCAATGCTGGATTTTGCACACTGTTGTGTGTTCTCAAACACCAGCTCAGGTGTTGAAGGGTCTGTGTATCATTAACTTGAATTTGCAGCAGGAATCCAGAATGCAACAAACTCACACAGAAAGAACCTCCCACAATGTGGTCACTGCCAGTTGTTGGTTTCTAAAAAAGACCCCTGGGAAGGGAGCTCTGGCCACAGCCCTTTCCCAAGCCCAGCACTCCCTCTGTGCTTGGCTGACACACATACTTGTGTCTCGACTTCACCTGTTCCCAAAGGATTGACTCCAGTGGCTGGAGGGGCACTGACACTTGTGTGCCCCCTCCTTCCTTGCACCTGGATCCTGGCTAACATCTCCTACTGAAATTCTTAGAACAAGCACAATACTCCTGCTTAAATATGTAAAAATAGTTCTACAGAAAAGGTAGAAGAATAAAATTTTCAGGATATGCATTGCCTTCACAGAGCACCTAATTAAAACAACCAGTATCACAGTTACAGTGTATAAACAATGGCTGGAAACCAAAGATTTCCAAAGAGACACACAGACAAAAATTTTATTTCTCTGGGCTGTGTAATGCTTTGTAACAGTTATGATCTGTTTCAGGGATTCCAGAGTGAAAAGCTTATCACTACAATGCCTGTAAGAAGAAAGAAACATCCAGGCACCAGAGGAAATGGCCATACAAACAGCTTTAATTCTTACATCACCAAACTGAAGGGGAATAATAAAAGAACTTCTACGTTCACCTGTCCTCAAATCAACCTCACCTTTTCACCTTGGTTAGAGAAGACTCTCATCCATGATTTCCCAGTTTTCCCCATCTGTGTTTGCAATGTTCTGCATAAAAGGCATATTTATGTAATAATTTTACATCAATAATAAAATGATCATGCTTTTAGACTTTTGGGGAGGTGTAAATGTAGAAGTGAAAACTACAGAGATCTCCAAGTGCATCTGTGGGACGACCCCGGCCCTTCAATGCATTTGCTGTTTCAGGTATTTAGTCCATGCAGGGGGTAGAACCACAGGCATTCAAAATGCCATTTGACAGTGAAATAAATGATCAAATAGAATCTAATTCTGTCTGTATAGTTAAGCTCACACACTTCATTTTTTTTTTCCCATAAAAATGACTTTGCTGCTCTTTGTGGAACCTCACACTGTTTCAGAGACAAGTTCTTGCACCACTGTATAGGATAAGGAATGAAGAGCATCTCATTGGGGAGCATGAAGGTGCTTCCTTCTGGGAATGAACGCTGTCCCCTGCAATGTTTCCAGAGGTATCCCATCCACCAGAACAGCACACACATCCTGCCTTATCACCCCTCACACAGAAGAGCTTTGGAAGTCTTTCCCTGCAGAAATGAACCAATACCTGTTCAGTGACACTCCCATGCCCTGTGGTAGGGAGATGTATCTATCAGCCTTTCCCAATCCAGTCTAGCTCTATTTATCTTGCTATTTCCTTCGTGGGATGATGATGCGGGTGAGTGGGTGGGCTTGTGGTTTTATTTAGACTGATTGGTTTTATTTAGACTGATCTGTCTGTGCCTGTCATGCTGATTACAAAGCACAAAATGGTGGCATGGCAGCAACAACAGTGTGGGTATCTGGGAGAGAAATAGAGATGGGCAAACCAACCTCACCTTGGAGCAAGAGTCATTCTATAAACTGATGCAGAAGGACAGCGAAGTCCAAGCAACCTGGCAGATCCCCTCTGCAGCAAATCATCCCTGTCCACAGGACAACACTCCAGTTCCTACATGACCAGCAGAAAACCCAGGAAGCTCAGAGGAAAAGCTTCCAACATTCCCAAACTTGACGTTCGGCCACGTCCCTCCATGGGCAGTCGCAGAAGTTCAGCTGGTCCCTGTCACTGGCCAGGCTGACACAGGTCTGGGGCATGCCCTGCCCTCCAGCCAACCTTCAGCTGTGAGGAGCTGCACCACCAGGGCCGAAAGACACCCATTTGTCACCACTGTAACACTAAACCACACTGAATTTCTAAACATATGCTGCCAGTAAGTCACAAACTCCCCCAGCAAAGGGGGGGGGGGAAGGCTCACCAGAAGATGGGAAAGTTCCCTTTACTACAGGAGTAGGACTCCTTGAAAATACGTGGCTATATTTAACCCCTGGGATATGTTTCCAAAAATCCTGCGCTAAGAATTTTCAGAGGAAAAGCATGCTTGGGATGCTTTTGATCTCCCAACAGAGCTGCTCCCCTGAATTAGCAGCACATGCCCTGGCAGCAGAGCCCTCCTTGGCTTTGGGTCTCCCCCACAGCTTGGGGTGAGGGCTGCAGAGACAGCCTGGCAGTTATTGCACTTAGTTTTGGCAACATTTGGGCAACACTGGTGCATGAATTGCTCCAAACATTTAGAGCAGCAGGTTCAAGTGGACATCTGCTCTCCAAGAGCAGAGACTGAATTATTTTCCTTGAGAAAACACAAGCAACTCAGCATATTTACTTCTTCTTTTTTTTTAAATACAGCAGCTATTTTTAGTGATTTGTACAGAACACTCACTTTGTGGATATTACACACAAAGATAACTGCTTGGGTGATGCAGATGGTTTCAGCTCACATTATTCCCACCAAGCAACTCACTGATTTGAACCCAGCTCTCCTCTCTAAGGATGGGCCACACCACACCAGCATTCACATTCATTACATCCATTCATTTGAAAAAAAGAACAGAGAAATTTGGATAGCATACACTATACACAGAAATAATAATAAAGATTTCAACATCTCCTGCTCTCCTGCCAATTAAAAAAAATCATTCCTAGAGCTGGCAAGGGTCCCACTGAGGAGAGAAGTGGATATGAGAAGGGAAGTGGATACCTGGCTCCAACAACTGAATTAATAGTCCAGTACTGCTCGATT
This sequence comes from Myrmophylax atrothorax, assembly GCA_026770055.1. Taxonomy (NCBI): domain Eukaryota; kingdom Metazoa; phylum Chordata; class Aves; order Passeriformes; family Thamnophilidae; genus Myrmophylax; species Myrmophylax atrothorax. Next base: position 4,951,424 of record JAOXXN010000065.1, on the reverse strand, counting down.
CAAAACCAGGGTTTCCACCAGGCTGGAGGATTCCTATACAAACTGTTCTTTGAGTGTCACATACATTACACATTTTCAGAATACAAGTTATCAGTCATATTTTAAAACAATGGTCAAATTCCCATAGCTGGAAGTAGGGCTTCCTTGATAATGCAGTTATTGCACTGAAAACACCACCTTCATCTTGACTTTCACAGAGCCCTTGGACAGAAATGCCAGCTCTGGCCCATTCTGCAGTACAAGATTCTTTGTTTGCAAGAAACAGAGGCAGGAAGAGTGAGCAGTAAGTATTACTCTACTACTACAGTTTGTTATCTGCACCAGAAAGAGATAATTCTTGAAAAATGTTCTGTCAACACATGGAAGAAAAACTCCCTCCCTTCTGTTATTTGAGAACAGATACTTGTATACACAAAGTGATCCTGAAAAGTAATAAGGCCCAAGCACAAACCCACATGGAACCACAGTAATTTCCTCATGCATTTATAGGAGGTGCTGTGGTGTTTGTTAAACCTACGTGCCTCTCTTGTTGCTCCAAATTCTTGTGTGTCCCACAGCTTCCCCAGACTTAGCAAGGAAAGATGAAAGCCTGGTGTGTCCACCCACAGATTCCCTAATCCTCTTCCTTTCAGCACCAGCGGCTTTGCTCCCATTCCACTACTTGAGGCTTCAGTAACAGGGGTAACACACCACCACTTCTCAGACTTTCACACCTAATGTTCTAGTCCTTCTAGAGTACCATCACCTGTTTTTAATTTTATTTTCAACCTTGAAAAAAAAAAAATTTCTCATTTGTCTCTCTCCCCAATCACTTCCAGTGTAGCTGAAACAACTCTCTTCCCTTCACCTCACTCTCCACTTTAATGCTCTCACCTTCCAAACATCCTGTCCTTTACCTCTTCTTGTACTGTCTGAGCTATACTATGACCTCCTGAGTTAGGATTTATCACTTCCATGTAAAAGGCAGCACAACCACCTCCCTCTCTCTGCCTCCTGGCCATGCTGTATAACACAAGAGAATAGAACACTCAGCTGTCACACCACGCTAAAATATCTCTGAGAAACTTCCTTCAAAACCTGTGAGCATTTTACACAACATATTTCCTCACAGACAGAACACAGCCCCTGTAGAGCAAGATTCCTACAGCACAGACAACTCATGCACTCTGTGTTTTGTTTACCTCATCACTTTACAAATATAAGTGATATGAACCCTTGTACAATAAAGTAACATTCATCACTTGCAAAGGCAGCCACATCAGTAAGAATTATCTACAGTACCTAAGAGGGGCAGGAAGTAACCAGAACCTCCCACACAGTCCAGATTCTGCAAGATGCCAAGTGCTGAGCTCTACTATCACTCCCTAAACAAGAAGCAAATTAAAAGAAAGAAAAAAAAGAAAAATATGTCGGTATTTTTATAACTAAACAATATTAGCAGCAATAACCCTACTCAGGATTTTTGACTTAACTCTTCTTTTCAGAAGTGTGAAGGAGAGGAAACTGGCCTTGTTTTACTGTCCTTCACCCAGTTATCAAGAACCATGCCAACGTTTTCTGGGGTTTTATCTTAAAAACCCAAATGCAGCAATGGCCTCCAAATCTTCCTGGTCCCTGAGCCTGTGCTCCATACAACTACATCCTGTATTACCCACAGTGTTTTCAGCATCCAGCTGGAACTAATCATCAAAATTACAGGCTTTTGTTTAGACAAATACAGTGCAAAAATACAGAGGTTTGGGGAAAAAACACCCTGAAATGGAACTCATGCAGAGGACAAGCTACAGAACAGTCTCTAATAGACTATATAAAAGCCAGCCAACTCTTATCTGGAGCAAAGGAAGACAGGGATACTCCCCACAGCAGAACAACCCAGACAAGATGATGATGGGAGGATGGGTTCTCACCTAAGTGATTTTTCATGGAGCCCTGTCATGTCATTTTTGGCGCTGGGACTATGTGGATAAGCACTGATGGTCCCACATGGTTCTGCAGTACTCAGCTTAACTTGACAAGGCTTTGAGCCTGACAGCCCCAAGCTGTCTCCAAGGCTCAGTTTGGGCCCATCTGCACAATGCTCCCCAGCACTGCAGCAATGGGAACAAGGGAAGGATCTGCCCTCCTCTGGCTCCGTGGAGAGCTCACCAAAGTTTGGCATCACCAACTTAGGCCTGGGTCACATGGAAGCAAATACACTCTCTTTTTTCTCCCCCACACTCTCTTTAATAGACTTGGAAGACACAGATTTAGTGCAGCTTTCTAAGCTGAGACACCTGGCTGGGCATGAGCTGATTCTTTACACCTCAGCTCAGCCGGGGCTGCTCAAGGCATTGTGAACCTGCAAATGAGGGAACTGCCCCCAGGGGAAAAGGGCATGGCAGAAGGCTTCCCTCTGGGATCTGCTGTGTTTCTATACAATGAGCAAAGTTAAGCCTTCATTTCTGGTGCTTTTCTTATTTTTAAGCCCCCAAATCTCCCCATCTGTGGTGCTCACCTTAGAGGCACTTCAGTATGGATATGGACACTTGTAACTGAAGGATTCATTTGAAAAAATTAGACTGGACATCGCCTGCTTGAGCGTCTGAATTGACTGGGTGGCCTTGCCTCCGCTACCACCCTGAACCAGTTACCAGGCACAAACATCAGGTCTCACACTCCACAGGTCCTTGTAAGCCTCCAGCAGAGAAGGCACTGCAAGGCAAAGGATGAAGACTGCTGTGTCTAAACAAGCATTTGCCCTAGAACACAGGAGACCTGCCAAAGGTTCTTGCTTCAGCAGAATCAGAATAGAATCACGGAAAGGTAGAAGCATTTGGGTTGGAAGGGACCTTAAAAAATCACCTACTTCCATCTCCCCCTGCCACGGGCAGAGACACCTTCCACCAGCCCAGGTTGTTCCAAGCCCCATCCAACCTGGCCTTGGACACTTCCAGGGATGAGGAATCCTCAACTCCTCTGGGCAAAACCATTGTCCTCACTGTCAGATGATGAAGAGCTCTGTAAGCACATGCACTTACTGAAAGCAGCCCATAAGCACAACTGTCATCCTTCTCACATGGAGAACTGCTGGGGATGCCCTGCTATGACTGTGCCTCGGGAGTGGGGAACTCGGTCCCATCTGGAATAACTTCAGAGCAGGCAGCACAGAGCAAACACATCTTCCCAGCACTCCTCAGCATTCCTGACCCACCATGTGCCCCCTGCATGCCTCCAGTTATAACCTGATTCAGCTTCCATAAGAACCTACTGTCCAACAGAGCACCACTTTCCCTTCACTGAGAACAACAGCTTCGAGTGACTTTCAGCAGCAACGTCCTGGAATTGTTTACAGGCTCCAGTCCTGAATGAAATTCAGTTCCTATGACACACTTGTGGGACATTAAATTATAGTAATTGTCAAAATTTCCTCATTATTTATACTCTAGACAGCTGCTGTGGCTACAGCAGGAATAGCAACCAACCTCTTCAAAGCAGCAAGAAGCAGCAGTGATAAATCTTCCTGAAGGCTTCTCTTTTCCAGAGCACTCGCTCTGTGGCTCAAACAAGACTGAGAACTTCCAAGAAACAACAAAAAGCCAAAACACAAGAGCAGAACAGACTGTGGGTTTTGACTGAAGATGACAAACTCTGCTTAAATCTTCAGTATTTCCTTTAAGTGAGTGGTTGTGCTCACCATGCAGTTGTGGAGGGAGGGGCAGTTGGGAACAGAGCCATAAAAATGAGAAACATTAAAAGAGCTTCACACACAGAACAGGTATCCAAGTACTCAATGCAAAAGGGAGATTTTAAAATTTATGCTGTAAAATAATTTTTTTCCCCCCTCAAGATACAAAAGGCAATAACCTTCTTTAAAGTATGATAAATTTTAGATGTTCATCTCCCAGGATGCATTTAAAAAATCAGTTTGTTATCGGTTGTGTTCTTAGTAAAGTTCTGCTGTACTCACAGCACCCATACTCCTGAGGGATTAGATGCTTTTCATTCTCCTGCACTAACTTTTTGTTCTCCAATTTTGAATATGAGATACAAGTAAGATACAAACCCACTACTTATGTGCCAACAAGCTGCATCCTGAATTTTGCTATTCAAAGTATTTTTATTTAGTGGATATTGGTCATTTATTTTGTTTCATTCACAGGATATAGGAACTCTTAATCCCACTTGAAGTATCTAATTCTCCTGTTTCAATACTACTGTCTATGTAGAGAAACAAAGTTTTATTTTTGTACATTTCTGTTTATGCGATATTTCATAAATATAAAAGAGCAATGTGAGAGTAATGTTGATTGAAAATATGTGATAAATTATAAGGCCTAATTCAGCTACTGTGGAGCACAGTGGGGCAAAAACTGTAATATGAATGTTCTGCAGATTATACTTTTGGTCTCGCTGCTGTGAAAAATTCATTAAAATTGTTATTAAAAGTCACACACTGTCCCTCAACCACACACACACAAACAACAGATCACTTTATAACTTACCATTTGAGACCTATTTTTTGGACAGCCATTGATGTCTTCAATCTTTTCATTTGCTGAAAAGCAAAAAAGAGGCAATAAAGCAAAAAAAACTACACCAAGGACATTTATTCCAACGATTCCCAAAGCACTTGCCACCAGCTAAAAATTAAGGGGTTTCAGACTGTGGCTGTCCAGTCAAAGTGACTGTGTCAAACACAGAGCCACCAAAAAAAAAAAGCAGCTGGAGTTGCCCAGTGGATCCTGCCCCCAGGGACAGCTGGGGCAGAAGCCAACTGGTCTGACAACATCTTGTACAGTGACAGGCAATTCCTTTAAACTACAAAAAAGATTTAAACTCTGGAACCTGAATCACTGCTGGGTGGAAAAGTGAGCACTACATATATATATAGTTTGTTTGTGGTTTTGTTTGTTTGTTTGTGGTTTTGTTTTGTTTTGTTTGAATGTCAATTGGTTTGCTTGTGGAGTTAATACAGGTTTGAAATCCAGCTAGGAAATTTATGATCAATAATTCCAATAATTTTATTATTTTTCTTTTTTTTTTTTTCAAAGCATAAACCATCAAAGAACTTTTCAAGCTTCCTGGCCATGGTTTACAATACAACCAGAAAATACAGAGTACATTTTAGGACACAAGTGTAACAATGAAATCCCTGAGGTGGTTAATGTTTGCCTGAGGGTCTTGGTTTGCTCAGTTGCACCTTTTAGCCTTGGACCCTGAAATGGTTTGTGTGCTATTCTCAAGAACCACCTATAACCCAAGCTCAGTTCCCCACAGTTTTTTCACTGTAATTAAGACAAATGTTCACATCACCATCTGAGAAAGATTGCAGCTGAATCCACTGTATGCCCCCAGAGTGGTCTATCAGCCCCTACACACCATCTCAGGTTTGGTCATTCAGAAACAAAGATGAATTTATTAAACCCTATTTTTCAAGTCCTGTGCTCCCACCTTGGAATATCTCCTGTCAGTTTAGGATCATGCAATATCTCTATCAACTAAATACTTTCAAAAACTGACAGCTACATTCCTATAAATTGGCACCGTGCATAAAAATTACTTGAAAGGAAACCAATGAACTTGTGAATGAGCTTTCTCTTGTCTGGGACACGTGAGCAGAGATACCTCCAACAGCCTAGGTCAGACCCAGTGTATCTGCATTCATGAATTTAAATACAGCTACTATGTTTTTATTCCATTACTAAGGCAAATATTACTTACACATTCTTTTAGAGACTCATGCATTTTGAGCTGAGATAACCCAGAATGCTGTGAATGCATTTAATTGGCTGGCAAAGAGAAAAAACTGTCATCATGCTTCTATATAATCATTAGCAGTTCTGAAGTCTGAAGATTGTCTCTGAAGCCAAATGCAGCGATGTTTGGTTTCATCTCTTTTTAGATTTCCTTTTGTAAAAGAACTACCTAGTGACTATATAATTTTAAAATTCCTGTTTCATAAATGCAGCCATTTCACTTCGGAAAGGCAAAGAGGTAAATCCAGATGGTGACTCAAGAAAACTATCACTGATAATTAAACCTGAATTGTTATTATCAACTCCAGGCACGTGAGTAAACAGGAGGAAGGATATTCATGGCTACTTTTACACACAGCACAGCATAACATAAAAAACCCCTCTCCTGCTTTCTAACTATGCAGGTAAAGAAAAAAACTGAGATTTTCCAGGCTACAGATGAAGCTGCTTGCAGGTGGGAAAGCTCTGCCCATCTTTGTGCCAGTGAGATGCAGCTGCCTAAGGCCATACACAGCAGATACAAACTACTTTTCTTTGCTGTAATTCGGAGGATTAAACTGAGAACGTTTAAATACCACCTTTCTTTCACATGTGTGAGAAACAGAGTCTCAGATAGATTTTTATATAAAGTTTATTATATGATAAAAGCAATCACAGGCCTGGGTGTGAGGGAGATTTCTCTCTGCCAACACACACCACAG
>JAOXXN010000065.1:4902316-4917567 GCA_026770055.1 Myrmophylax atrothorax | reverse complement strand
GGGGGCGGGATAGAGGGACTTAAGGGAAAACATCGCCAAGGAACGTCTGAAAATTAATCGAGTGACAAGCCGAGCTTTAGGATGATACTTCTGGGTACCGGGCACACTTTAAAGCAGAACTGGAAATTGCTGCCCGTTTTGACAACCGGACTCTGTTAAAAGCTCATGTTCTAAAGCTGCCTTGTATTGTCGGCGTTTCGTGCCATCTGGGCTGCTCTCACTCAGATTTGGGTTTATACCTAAGTCCGCTGGGGTGGGAAAGGACTAGGCTAACCTCCAGTGAAAGGGGAGAACGTTCTGCCTAAAAAATTATTCACCAGGTGGAAGGAACATCAGAGATCAGCTTCAGAAGCATAAACAAGAGAATAGTAAGAGTGTTTATAATAATTAGTAGGAGTATTTTCAATATCAAGCAGAGCTGTACTTAAGGGCAATAAATATCGGAGTTTGCCACATTGTCTTTGAGGTACAGCTATTAAAGATTGTCGTAAATGCCAGACTGTTCCATTGCTGCTCCCTTGCATCCCTCTGAAACCTCTCCTCTGTTCCCCCAAAGCACCCTGCCCAGCACAGCAGTCTAGACAAGACACTCAACTGTGGGAAGATTCATGTCTGCTCTTGCCCAAGGTACTGTGAAATCCCCAGTGGGAGCCACGTACTTGGCTGTTGCTCCTCACCCTTCTGCTCTGGAAAAGATGCTATACCTGATAAACAGGGGGCCCAAGGGGGATAAGGCGGCCACAGCAGCTCCAGCAGCAGCTCCATTCACCCCAGCAGCTCTCCAACCCTGGGTTTGGGAGGCGGTTCCTTTGGTGGCTTTGGTTTTGCCAGGCCAGGGAAATATGGGGAATTAAAACATGTTTAAAGGAATCCCCCAGGACACCCTTTTCCCCTCTCTCTACAAATATAAATTTGGAGGCACATAATGATAACTTTTCTGGCTGCAGGAGTGGAGGCAAGAAACGACCACAGGCATAATCCATGGCTAACTAATCTGGAGCCCACAATGTCATTTTCTAGTAATTTTCTATCCATTTTTCAATCCTTCATTAATTCAATAAAAAGATACTAAAACATTTTAAAAAGGACCAAATTGTACCCAAACTGACCACTTTCTTAGGTAAAAATTCCCCTATTGTACAATTTTATTCCTAGGCTGTTTCATGTATACATTCAGTATGTTGCTGAAGAAATACTAGAATAAATCAGTAAACAGGCATATGAAATTTTCCACAAGAAAAAACATATGTATCGCCTTGCTGAAGTCTTTTCCCCAACAGTTCTGCTTCTATGACTTGGATTTCATTCTTTCAGCTTGTAATTGTTCTCCTGTTCTAATTTATTATTTTAGGTGATAAAGAAGAAGGAATAATTATTGAAACAAACAATCATATTCCTTCACTGGAAAAAGAATTGCCCTGCCAATTTTGGTAGCTTGAATCACTACACATAGAGAAAGAGATGTGTGCTGAAAGCATTTAAAGACTTTAAGTCTATAGGTTAGCTTTGAACCACAGAAGTAAAATTTGAATCCCTTCCTGAGAATAAAGAGTTCTTGTTCTTTCCCTTCAGACCAACGTGGACCAAAGCCCCAGCACAGCCAAATCTTCCCAGTCAGCCCTCTATGTAAGCAAGTGCCCTGCTGAAAGGTCATTCCTACAACATTCAGGAGAGGAGAAGGTCAGAGCCCATTTGAGGGCTTGAACGTAAGATGTATGGCCCTCACTCAGGAGAGTCACACGCTGACAATAACCTGCTGACAGACCCATGAATGAGTGCCTGAATGAATGCATGGGAGGGAGAAGCCTGGGTGTGATGCCAAAAGGATTTTCTAAGAGCATCTTCCCAGCACCTTGGAGGAGCTGCCAGTGCCTGCAGTGCATGGTCCTCGTTGAGCTTAAGCTGTCTGTTCCCTGCTGCTGACACAGAGGGAAAACCACAAGGGCTTCCCATCGACCTGCTGGCACCTGGCTAAATATCATGACTCAAAGATTGTGTTCTGCTTCCAAAGAACACACCGATTTCAGGCACAAACCCAAGGGAGCTGAGACACAAGGACCTTCCCACTCGCAGGATTATGGCCCATGCAAAGGGCCAAGACAACCTACAGCACAAGTCAGCGTCGCCCCAGACACTTCCTAAGCCTCTTAAGAGGTTGTTGATGATCTGCTCTGCCAGTTTGAGCTGCCAAATGTTTTCATTCAACGCTCAACCTGATGCCAAAATCAGGGGTTGCAAGAAACAAAGGAGAGGCCTCAGAAAACGGTGGATTCTTGTCTACCATCACAAGGAAAACTCCATTTCTGGGACCCACAGAGCAGAGGAGAGCCAAACTGCCCCAGCTACAAACAGGCAGATTAAAACACCAGATATGGATGGAAGGACTCTTCAGCCAACCAGTCCTGTTTCTTTGAATACAGTTTGCTGCCTGTTTTTACATTAACTGAAGTGTGTCTCAGATTTGACTATTTTCTCATTGTATCCTTTAAGGGCCAGCTGAGTGTGCTGAACACAGACAGAGACACTCACACGTAATCAGCCTGAAATACTGACAAAGCAAAGCTCCTCAGCTTTGAGTGTAAGCTCTGTGCCTCCCAATCGCTTTTTGAGCTAATTAATATCCTTAACTAAAATCTGTGATGCTTTTAGACACTTTATTTAACGGATTTTCCTAAGCCAGCCTTGATTTGGGATGAAGAGCCCCTGAGTTCCGATAGCGTTGCCAGGTGTAACCAGAATTTATTTCTTCCATTAAAAAGTAAGACTTTGGAGCTGCCTTTCATCCTCCTATCTCTCTTTTAGGCTCCCACAGCACAGTGAAAGAGGTAAGATTGGGATTGAAGTTGGTAAAATCCATGCATGACCTCTTGCCCCCTGGCAGCATCGCGGCGGGAGTTCCTCCCCAATTGTAGTGCTGACAGATCCAGGAGATGCCTTTCCCATACAATGCCCAATTTCAAAAAGGAACAAGGACTAGATATTTGCTTCTATTTGAATTCTTTAACCATAAAGCATCCGAGCTCTCTAAGGCTTTGTTATGAATTTCAACAGCATGTACATGATGACATGGGGTCAGTATTAAGTTGAACCTTCAGGAAAGGACATTATTTACAGCTCTAATGCACATCTAAACTTCCCTATTAAAGTGCTGAACAATGTGCTTCTTATTCATGGGTGAATCTTCAGTGACAGAGAATCACGTGTCCCCAGCAAACCCCATGCTCTAACGAGACATCATTCCAGTTCCCAACACTTCCCAAATAAAACTGTTGGAAAAACAGGAGGAAACAGGTGTTGGAGACATTATGAATGAACTCAGTGCACACAGTCATTGTCTGTGCAACGCTCACTATAAAGAAAGCTTGGGGAAATCCGTTCACTAATAATTCATTGTTCGCCCATGAAAAATATGTGTGCCAACAGCTTGCTCCACAGTCATTAAACAAAGTCACGCTGTTGTATTTACCCATTACTTTTGCTTTTTAATGCCCATTTTGTTAGTTTTTTTCTTTGGAAAAGAAAACATATTAGAAAATTCAATTACTGCTTTTCAATGCATTTTGGTCAAAAAGGCTAAAATTTTCTGCTCTCTGAAAACTGGATTTTTCCCTTATTTTTACTAAATGTTAATAACCACATAAGTCTTCATTTCATGCTTTACAAAGTGGAAATACCTACAGATTAAAGTCTTAGAAATCTTGACATTGTCAATAACAATGTTTTGCTAAGCACGATGTGAAGAGGAGATGAGAAGAGGATGATGAGGGTGACGAGAAGAGGAGCCCAGCTTACAGAATCGTAACAAATGCTAAACAACAATTTTCATTCCAAAAAGAAAAAGTCCTCAAACAGCGACCTTTGCATTCAGCATTTGCTAAACCAGCAGATAAGATGCCTTGTATTGAGCAGTATTAGGGCACGCAAGGAAGGAGCTACCCACAATGGTTAGTCTTAATTTTCAGCAGTTGTTGAAAGGTTCTGGAGGACAGAGACAGCTTGTGCTGGGTACCAGCTCCAATAAAATGCAATGGCCTTGACAGTCACAGACACAACCTCCCACCAGCCCCAGACAGAAGCACAAGATGAGAGATAGAGGCTCAGTTAACCAACAGCTGAAGCAGACAGTATTATTCCTGGCAAATGAGCACCCTTCTCTGGAAAACATGCCTTGTTAAACTGGATTTTCTGCTGAGTTCACAGAAGCTTGCAAAAGCAATAATGCAGATGGGCTTCTGTAAGGAGGCTCTTGACTAATCAATCTGGCAAGCATCAGGTGGGCTGAAAAGGAGTTAACAGGTTTAAAAATACAAGATAACTGGGAAATTATTATTATGAAAATAAGCCACTTGACTGTGTTTCACAGGAGTCATTTTCAGACCTACTTTTCTGAGCAAGTGACCTAGAAGGGACCATGAAACAGCTGCAGAATTTACAATGGGAGAAGTAAATGATAAAAAAGAGTAAGATCAAAGTTAAACAATCTCCTATATGGTGGCTAGAACCATGAAAAGGTGTTGTAACAAAATAAACTAAGAATGTCACAGAGCAAAGGACTCTCCATGAATTCAGTGCCTCTGGAAAGAGCATCCTGGGCATGCCATGGGGATGCTGGGGTTTGTGCTGTGGCTATAGGGGTGATGCAATACTTGTACAGAAGAACAGGTGGTTATCAAATAAGGACAGGATTTATCACCTGCTGGTTTTAATGCTGTTTGTGTACAACAGTTCAAGGGGTTTAACCTCTGGAAAGGCTTCAGAAAAGAGCCGCGAGAGTGACTTATGGACTGAAAAATGCAGATCACAAGACAACGCTCAAAAAGCTCCATTTCATTTGTCAGAGAAGAGTAAGGGCAAACATGATGAGATCATAACATGAGCTAATTAAAAAATGAAAGCAATTCAGCAGAAGTCATGCGAGCTGTTTTATGGAGGAAGCAGAGGGAATTATCACATTTATTGTTGTCTCACTTCATCATCAAAGGCTGTTTCTGAGTTCCCCATGGAAGTGCACCAGTCAGCCACGGATCTGTTCCTGCCAGCCTCCAATCTATACTATCACCTGGCTCCTGCCAGCACCCCAAGGGAACATTCATCAGTCTCCAAAGATTCAAGGGAATAGAAAAGGAATGGAAAGCTTCCTGTGCTCCATACCAGTCTGCTTGTACTCAACAGTGCATGGAGAAGTAGGTGGGGTCTGCGGGATTTTTTTTAAATATTAATTTCTTGATTCCGAACACAACATGTTGGGGGAAAAAGCTGCTAAATAAAGTAACAAAAAACCCAGTACACTGAATATCCACTGGTTAAACAATGCTGACATTACTGACTAGGCCACCCTGTTGATGGAGAGCAGTAAATTCCCACTGCAGTCTGAGGGGCCAGAGTGCCCAAGTAGTCACTGACAGGAGCCTCTTCCAACGACCCTCACCCCACAGCCCTGCCTTGCCACACTCCCTCCCTTCAGCTCACTACCCCAAAAGCATGAGCCAAGACATGGCTTAAAACAGGAATTGTGCACTTCCAGAAGCTTCCAAACAGAATATTTTGTTCACAAGACACACAATGTAATACCACTCGTGCAGTTAAACCTCAGTGAGCATCCAGCAGAGTGCTGCCTGAGCTGGGGATGTAACCAAGCAGCTCAGGTTTACTCACTGTGCCCAGGCATATGAGAGCAAAGGAGAATCCTCCTTACTCAAGCACTGATATCACCAAGCATGTTATGCTGCTCTACAAGACCACTCACTCTTCATCCTTTACAGGTTATTCCCTTTAATAGAGGCAAGTACTTCTTTCCTCGTTACCGCAAATGATTAAAAAAAATGAGACATGATTAAAAGTAGCTTTCTTGCTAGCTTTTATCATAGTCCAACATCACAAGAGAAACAGAGACACTGAAAAATAAAATTATTATAAATTAATCTCATAAAGGCCTGAAAAGGACAATCATCAAGGGGTCAGATTTGCTGGGGAAACCTATGGAGCCTCCTCCAAAAATCGTAGGGCAGTGTTGTCTTTGGATTATGACTTCTTGAGAGTAATCCCAGCCCACACTCCCAGCTCTGTGACCCCACATGCCCCATACCCAGTTTCCCAACATGTAAAAGCACAGAATATTACCAAATTTGGTGAGCTTTCAACAACTGAAGGCACAGGATGATGAGGAATGGTATCAAAGGCACCTCTTCCAAAGACATTGTTCTACAGGCAATATAATGCACCAAAGATGTTTAGATCTCCTAATTTACATGTATTGTCATAAGCCATACACACCACACATGCACTCACAGAGCCCTATTCTACTGGCCAAAAGAAAGAGGCCAAGGACCTCTCCTCCTCCTTTGGCAACTCTGTGTGGTCACCTCTGAAGGCCAGAGACCAGCCTGTGGAAGGAGGGATTACTTATGCAAGATTAAAGAATTTGTGTGGGCACTAAAACTAGAACTCCACAGTGAAAGTGTATTTCTGAAAGAAGAAAGCTGTGACTATCACCTACTCGAAAAAAGGCAAGTGGGAGTCAGCGCATTGGTGAAGAACAGCATTGTTGAAGCTCTTTGTCCCTTCACAAGTGTAGTGAAACGTCTGCTTTCATTCTCAGATAAGCAAGAGCAGAGGAAAATAATTAGAAGACACTCCTAAAGGTGCTGATGGCATTTGTGCAGAGAAGCTGGTCCAGCTGCAGACAGAGCTGTGTTCTGCTTTACACACAGCCATTCTGTACACAATCCGAAGCTATGGATACACATGCCATGGAGTGCCACTGGGCACAGAAAGTCATTTAGCAACTAAGCACCTTCTTCAACCCAGCTTTTTTCCCCAGGAGATAACATCCAATGACACGGAGTGAAAAACATCACCTTTTCAAGTCTAAAACTATTGGTAAGCTTTTCTGTATAAAAATAATAATTTTGATATCAGACAAAAATAGATTGACTTACTATATTTGAGACTAATTTTTGATTCATATTATTTTAATCAGCAGACTGAAAACACAGACAGAAAAGTGTTATTTGCTCTGTTTCTGCTGAGCCTTTGCCAAGTGCCCTTAACACCAACAAGGATTTATAATTAATTAAGCAATCCTTCTTAAGCACATGCATAACAGTATGAAAAAGTGATTCAGAATCTGTAGATAACGCTGCTCAGTACTAACAAAGCATCCCTTGCCCTAACTTTGAAACCTGTCCCATGAAAGAATGCACACTGAGATTTAATTTAAAAAATAGCTGTTACTCCCAGCCTTGATTAACCACCTGGAACAGTTGACAATAACTGGCATCCACCAGTTCCTCTTGACAAAACCTTTTCCTTTATACTTCACCCTTAACTCAAATGAAGTGGTTGCCAACTGCTGAGCAAAAAGTTCTGTAAACCAAACAGTCCATACAGTAGATTCCAGTTGAAATTCATATAATGAAGTTATGCATGCATACATCTATAGAAATGCCTAAATGTATAATGACTTACACTAAATAAAAGGCTGCATTTATTAGGGGTGACCTACTCATGGCCTTCCAGGACCTGAAGGGAGCCTGTGAGAAAGATGGAGAGCAACTTTTTACAAGAGCGTGGAGTGACAGGACAAGCGGAATGGATTCAAACTGAGAGTAAGTTTAGATTAGATACAGAGAAGAAATTATTTACTGCAATGGTGCTGAGGCACTGGAACAGGCTGCCCAGAAAAGTGATGGATGTCCCACTCCTGGAAGTGTTCGAGGCCAGGCTGGATGGAGCTTTGAGTAACTCAGTCCAGTGAAAGGTGTCCCTGTCCATAGCAGAGGGGTTGGAACTGGGTGATCTTTAGGATTCCTTCCAACCCAGGCCACTCTATGTTTCTATTTAGGGTTGATTCCACAGAGTAGTTTGCCTGTAAGAGTTGTAGTTAACTTACTCTTCATGTGAGTGCCATAATCACAGTCCTCCCAACTCATTTGATTTCAAAGAAATATTTCCAGTGTCCACAGAGTTTGGGGATGGGGCTCTTCTCCTCACACTGAAGTTTCCAGCACTGCCTTCTGAACTTGCCTCTTCAGCCCTAAACAAGCAAGTACAAGGCCCAGGCTTGCTCCAAGTGTGTTGACAATGACATGGAACAATGCCAATGGATTAATAAGGCTCATCCCATTAGTTTTGGATTGCTTATTAGAGGGCCAATTTGAAAGCTGTGGGTATTGCCTTGCTTTGCTCATGGCACAGCTGAGTCACTACAGGCAGCCTTGCACAGGTTCCCTTGCTTGCCCTGCCCAGCCAAGAGAAGGGAGGGAGCTGTTGGAACCCCCAGGGATCCAATGTCTGTGTGCCCCTTGTCCAGCCTCTGAGGCACACAGGGCACACCTTCACAGTGCATCCTCTCCCCTTCAGTCATGGACCATGACCCTGAGATTAGCTCAGTTGGTTAAAACTTGGTTGTAATAATGCCAAGGTCATGGGTTCAAACCTGTATGTGGGCCATTGACTTAAGAGTTGGACTCAATGATCCTCGTGGGTCCCTTCCAACTCAGAATAGTCTGTGAACCCATCCCCTGAAGGCAACAATGTGCAGACACAGGCACAGGCTATGGAAAGCAGTAGAGTATCACCATGAGAAATACTCCTTACTCTGGGAGAGCTTGCCAAGGACCAACACTGCCAAGGACAGGAGGGTTGGGGCAGATCTCAGCTCTTACCTAAAATGTCAAGTCAAATGGTGAAGAGAAGCTCTTAGTGCAGGCCTGTAACTAGAGAAAGGCACACTCCCAGCTGCTGTTTCCACTGGACATGTGGAAACAGAGGAAAAACCCTGGTCCTGTGCTAGGGATGCTCAAATTGGTAACAAGGCTCCCCTCAATAAATTCCCACTTCATCCACTAGCCCAGCCAAAAAGGACTTTTACAAGTTCCCGTAAGCATTCTGTACCCTCAGCAAACCTTTGAAATTAGACTATAACAAAAAAACTGAGAAACACTTTGTTGTTGTTTGGCTTGTGTGTTTTGGGGTTTTGTTGGTTTGGTTTTTTACAACACTGACTACTGTTAAGAAAAACACCATTACTTGGTATGATCATTTATAGCAGAAATTATTTCTTCTTCCTCTGCATACCCAGAGTTTTCAGAGCTGAATGCACTGATTCTTCCCCTTTTCACAAGTAATATTCATGCATGTCATGGAGGAAAGGCAGACTGCAGCCAGAAGGGTGCAAAGTTGACATTACAAAACAAAGACACAAGGAATTAAATAATTAGAGCCTTAATGACAGTGTCTCCTTTGATAATCTCTTGAACTCTAAAGATAAAAGCTGGGTTGAAATGTGCTTACAAGATGTGTGATTGCTGAGAGTTTCAAAGCACAGTGAAGCACATTGCAGTGTACCATTGCATAGTATTTCAGTATCTTAAAAGATCATCCTGTTGAAGCAAAAAATCCAGTTGTCTGGGCTACTCCTGCCCTTTCATGGCTCCCAGCCAGCTGCTTTCCTCACCTTGGCTCACTGCTCTCATGGGCAGCTGGAACCTTCCTCGCTGTACTAGTATTTGATAACAGCAGAAGTAACAAGGAATTAGTACTTATTCCATGTTTTTACCTACTCTTCACCTTTTGGAAAAAAATATTAATAAATCATAAACTAAGACCACTGACAGGAAAAGAAATTTTACTAAAATTTACCCTCTTTTCTCTCTCTTTTGATAATGTTTGAGTTATCCTTGCCATTTGTTTTCAACTTTTATCTCCATTCTCATCCTGTCATATCATCAATCTTGTCAATTAAGGAGGAAAAAACCCCCCAAAATCCATTCAAGCTCAAAAGAGTTTGCAGCAGACTAAAAGTCAACTAAAGACATTGTTTAGCTGCTCCGTTCCTGTACACTGAAAGTGAGGACTGAAATAGAAGTGCTAAAGACAACGGAAGAAATGAAGATGCTGATATTTATCAGGAAAGAGTGCTCTAGGCTGCATCAAGTAGAAATACAAACTCTTATTCATGGTGCAGGATGCAAACAGCCAAATCTCAACATGCTCCTACTATTTTAAAAGAGATTTCTCTGAAGGGTAAATGAAGGATGAGCTCCAGAGCGGAAGGGTCTTGAAAACAAGTTTCATCTAGGAAAAGCTTTTCTAGTCCCTGAAGTTGATACCAAATTAATGCTTCTAGTCTTCCAAAGGGATTGTCACTTGCTTGAAAATAAACACAAAAATTCTACTACAAAACTTGGTTTATGTTTTCAATGGATGAGCAAAATAGCACAGAGCTACGGATATAGGTTTTTAATTTAATCTTATTGTCCCATTTATTATCATCATTAAGGATTACTTTCCTGGCTCACTGGCTGGCATTGTTATTTTTTTGTATCTCAAAACATGTATAAAGAAGCTACAGCATGTCCTGCTGTCAACAACCACAAGTATTTTGCTGATTTCACTTCATATTGCAGTAGTGAACAGGACACATCCTGATCCCCTGAGTGTCCAAACCACTTTTATCACTGTTTAAATAATTCTAAGAGGAGCTGTCTGTATTTTCATGGTGGTGGCAAAGACGTGCACGTTACTCTAATTCAATCCTCCCACTGGCCAAATCCATACTGTGACCTGCAGCCCAGTCTTATTTAAACAGAGTAATTAGCCTTTACTAAGATAACTTAGTTATCAACACCAATTTGAGATGCCTCTCTAAGAACGTAACATCAGCATTTTGTCTGGGATTCACTTAAACAGTTAAAAGGTTTCCAGTTATAAAGTCATTTTAGAATACAAAGCAACTTTGCCCCTCCCAATTGCACCATTTCGTATTACTTGTGTGTCTAATTAGTACTAAAAATTATTGCTGGTCTGTTCTCAATGTACCTTAATATGATGGCTAAAAAAAACCCCAGAAAAATCCAGTTGGGTTTCCAGTTGGACATACATTGGATCTGACTCCTCTTTGCCCATAAGTTTGACCACATAATTTAGCATTTCACCTACATGTTCAACTTGTGTAACTGGCAGTGACACAAGCTGCAAGGTATAAGAGAATCAGACCTGTTTGATTACATGAAATGGAACATTTCTTGTTTTTATTAAATATTCTTTCACTGCTGTCAGGCCATGCCCCAAAGAGGAGATCCCAATACTACCTTCAAGCTACTTAACAGATTTTAAAACACTGTCAAACTATGCTTTGAATATCCTAAAATGTGCTAGTTGTGAGCATAATGTTATTTTCAGAGGCAGCCAGCCTCTGAAAACAAGATTAGTTTCCAAGCCTCAGTCTTGCTACACAAAGTTCAAATCATGGACAGGCAAAAAAAGACTCGCTGCTGCTACTGTTACAGCACTTCATAGTGTAACCAGGAAAAATAAATAAACCTGAGAACAAGCTATTATTAGTTTTCCTTTGCAGATAAATATTATTAATGCTGCTTGGTTTACTCTCCAAGCACTTGGCCCCAGAGAAGCAGCATTTCACTGACCTTTGCAACACAATCCACCAGTGCAGAGACCATTCACAGCATCACAGAGAAGGCTGAGCTGGAAGGGACCCACAAGGATCATTGAGTCCAACCCTCAGCCCTCCACAGGCCCATCCCCAAGAGTCACACCCTGTGCCCCACAGGATCATCCAAACACTCCTGGAGCTCTGGCAGCCTTGGGGCTGTGCCCACTGCCTTGGGAGTCTGTTCAGTGCCCACCACCCTCTGGGGGAAGAGCCTTTTCCTGAGATCCAACCTAAACCCATCTAACCATTGCAGCAGGATACAGCACAGCTCTCCCAAACCCAGAGCTATGTGGGAAGCACTCCTGAAAACTGCACCACAGCATTACCAAGGACTTGGAAACTCTGAGGTTTGGATCATCCAAGTCCCAAGAACAGGAGGAAGAGGAAGAGGGAAAAGAGCTTGGTAAAAAGGGACATCTGCCTCAGGACAAATTCCAGAAATTATCTGTTCTGTTTATACAGTTTGGAAATGCACTGGACTTCTCTCACAGAAACAGAGCAACCCTGGGCAAGGAAAAGTGAGGGACCTCTTTGGCTAAACTGAGCAGTGCAAGCAAGATTACATGGGCTGGGGAATTGAGGCTTTGCCTGCATCTGAACGCTCAGTCTGATACTGCTCCCTTAGGGAGGTTCATTGAGGGGTTTTAAATCTAAAGGGCAAGCACAACATAACTGTCCTTAAATAAGTCCATTTCAATCTGCTTTTACCTGTCACTAACAGACAGCTCAGCTAACCCTTCACCTTGCAGCATCCTCCAAGCATGGCCTACCAAGTCCCAGGATGACTCTTCCTTGTGCTGGAAGGGATCCTGCTCCACTCACCTCACAGCTGGGAAGCCCCACACTCGCCAGGGCAGTCACACCCACCCAGAACCTCACCCTGCACCCAGTGACCACCTTTGTGCCACCACCTTCTGCATCCAGGGAACAGAACCTAAAATGAAGGAGAGCAAGGTGGTGCCCACAGGAGGACTGGAAAGCACAATGCTCTTCAAAGACCTTTCTGGTCTGCTGGCAGAACCACAGAAGAGACTAGAAACATTTAATTACAAAAGGGGTTTTTTTGTTGGTTTTTTGTTTGTGTTGTTTGTTTTAAAGACACCTCCAATTCAATATATTTCCTTTCATCCTTTCACTGCATGTGGGATCACTGTAAGCAGCATTTGTACTGCTGAGATTCAATTCATTTTCCAACTGCTACGAGGATTAAGCACATATGAACCAGAAAGAAAGAAAAAAAACCCAACCATCACTCAGGAGAAATAAGGTCTGGCTTCCATTTCAGGGAATATTAATAACTGAAATTGTGATCAACTGACTGACAAAAACCGTTCTGCTTCCTACTGGTGTAACTGCTTCTGGGCAAAATTCTGATTGCAGCTAATAAGCCTGGAAATATAATAAGCCTTCCTAACAATATAGAACAGCAAGTCACAAAACAACTACGCTTTCTGGTCAGAATAGTCTCCTGCAGCAAAAAATATAGCATGAGGGTGGCTTGGAAGAGGTGAGCGAAATCAGCATTTGATATTTGTGAGGGAAAGGACTTTGTATACAAGGGGAATCACTTAGACATATTTCAGGTCCTGTAAAACTGGCTCACATTGCCTTATTAACTGTATTGGTAAAAACAAATGGGGAAAGGGCTTTGCTTATGGGAGAAGAAATGTCACAATTACTGCAGGTGGCCCATGTAAGTGTGTAAGGAGTCTGTGTGTTAAGTCCAAGTTGTTATACCTGGTTTGCTGCCAGCATGGATTTGCTCCATCACACTGGTCCAGGGTGTTGCTTCTTTGGAATCTAATGGTCTTATGGGACCTGATGCCTCAGAAACATAAGGAATCCTGGGATGCTTCTTTGGAAACCCAAAGATGATACATATAAGGACAGTATAGCTGCTCCAGAAAGATTTCCCCCCCTATTAAAATGGTGGGGTTTCATTATGATAGATCATGGTTTGGGTTGGAAGGGACCTTAAAGACCATCTAGTTTCAAACTCCCTGCCATGGGCAGGGACACCTTCCACTAGACCAGGTTGCTCCAAGCCCTGTCCAACCT
Source organism: Myrmophylax atrothorax (assembly GCA_026770055.1). Taxonomy (NCBI): domain Eukaryota; kingdom Metazoa; phylum Chordata; class Aves; order Passeriformes; family Thamnophilidae; genus Myrmophylax; species Myrmophylax atrothorax. Next base: position 4,904,054 of record JAOXXN010000065.1, on the reverse strand, counting down.
GGCCTTGAACACTTCCAGGGAAAACTTCCAGACCTGTCAACAAAATTTCTCAGCCATAATTTCAAGCAAATGCTTGTGGCTTTAATGGATTTACATTTTTTTCCCCTCTCCCTCAAACAGAGCTTTTTGTGACATAGCTCATGGCAGCTACAACAGAGGGAGAGATGCATTTAGGACAGACCCCTACCACAGGTCAGATCAAACTTCCACACATGACAAAGCTGATCTGAGCTCCTGAGCGCTGCCTGGAGAGTTCACAGCAAATAACCTGTGCCAGTGCTTCACTGGAAAACGTCCTGAAGCTCTGACACACTCCAGCGGATGCAGATGTTTTGTGGGGACAGCGAAGCTGTAGGTTAAGCAACAGAGCCTGGTTTTGTCACTGATCAGGAGGGGCTGAGCAGTGATCTCCTTTTCCCTTTGTAACAACAACTTAATCTGTATACGCCTGCTAAAAGGATGGCAATAAAACTCCACGTAATGAAAGGACAATTAAGGCACATTACGTGCAAAAAGTCGTCATTTGATAATGATCGGTTAATTTCAGCGAGATAAGGCACTAATCACTTATGGTAATCAAATTTGCCCTGACACTGCAATGACTCGACCATATGACACCAAACCTCTCAGCTTGTTCCTTCTGGAGATGCTCCGAGGCCAGGAGGACATCATGTCCCCTCCTGGTCCACTCCAGGTAGTGGCAGCTACAGGAGTCCACAGGACGTGTCTCCACACAGACCAGGCAGAGCTCCCTCCACCAAACACCCCCCTGGGCAGCTCAGGTGCTTCCAGCTGCTCTTCTCCTCTCTCTCCACAGGTCTGCGGCACGAACTACCCGTCACACACTGCAACCAGCTCCCCCAAAACTTGCTGCTAGTCAGGATCTGACGATGCTCAAAGATTCAATTATTTCTTTTTTTACAACTCTGTGCCCAAAATAAACGCTCATAGAATACTGTGGATTTTTTGACCTCATTGAAAGAATTATCTATAATAAAAGTGTATAATTAATAAATCTTACTTAATCCCATGCAACTCATCCGGGAAACCAAAAGAAAACGAGGTCTGCTCTGGTGCTGCCCAACACCACCAGGTGGCAATAGCAGCCCAGCCAACCCACCTCACAGCAAAGCAGCGGCAGGAACTGCTTAGTCCCTTTTTTCCTTTCACTCAGCCTTACCCTGAGCTTTCTTTAACCTAAACTCAGCGTCAGAATAACCATCTGTAAAAAAAGGACGCTCACAGCTATTCCTACTCAATGAGACAGTCCAAAGACCGGGTCCACACTAAGTAGCTCCCAAGAACCTGTGACTGACACTTCAATCTTTCTCTCCCTGTGGAAAAGGTGTAGCTTACACAGGTGTCCATCCCACTCACTGACACCTGCAAACTGACCCCACTGGGTGTATTTTGGCTCAGAGGTGGCCCAGAATTCCACATTACCCGTGTCACTTAATTTTTTGCTGCCACAGGGCACCATTGCTTCTGTTTTGTAACTTCATGGAGCATCCTGGGAATACCACCAGGTACAAACACCTCACTAATTCCCTCTCCAAACGCTGCACATATGCCCCAAACCACATGACACATGGAAAAGCAGGGGGGAAAAAATTACACTTTTCAATAACCTGAGAGTGATAGAAACACACCAGGGCTGCATTTAAACAGAAATTTAAGCTGGATATCAGAAAAAAATTCTTTCCAGAGAGAGTGCTCAGGCCTTGGAATGGGCTGCCCA
>JAOXXN010000065.1:4867268-4880244 GCA_026770055.1 Myrmophylax atrothorax | reverse complement strand
CAGGAATTCCAGGAGCACCAGGGGGGTGGATTTTAACCCCGGGATGGAACTGCAGGAATTTCAGGCTTCCCAAATTGGGGGTTTGGAGGATTTTTCCCGACCAAAGCTCTTTGAGGGAAGGAGGAACCGGCGGCTCCTCCGCCCGCTGAGTCACAAACACATCAAACAATTCCCTTTTTATTGCGCTTTGAATTCCCCGAGAGAGGAATTTCTGTGCCCGGAGCTCCCCGGGGAGGATTTTCCTGCCGCGAATCCACAAAGGAGGAGATTCCACCTCCCCAAATTGGGAATTTCCCCCTCCCCGCCCCCGTTTCGGCGCAGCCTCTCCCGGTTTAATTCCAAATCTGAAGGGACAATCCCCAAGGAAGGGGGTTAATTAAGGAATGAATTCCCTCCTTTCCGGGGCTCTTCTCCCGGGAGCAAAGGTCGGGATTGCGGAGCCCAACCCGGAGGGAGCGGCCGGGCCGGGCCGGGCTCTGCCCAGCCAGACATAACGATAATTACCATTAGGGGTTTAATTACCCCGGAGCCGCCCACGGACGTCAATGAGCGGTGGGAGGGGAGGGATGAGCAGAGCCGGCAATTCCTGGAGCGTTTCAGGGAATGTTTCATGGATCAGCGAACTTGGAGCACCCAAACATCTCCTCCCACCCCCACCCGTATCCCAAACCCCTTCCAGACTGGTAGGAGGGGGGGAATTTTGGGAAGAAATTCCTGGCTGGGAGGATGGGGAGACCCTGGGATGGATTTTCCCATCCATGGGAGTGTCCAAGGCCAGGCTGGAGCCCCCTGGGATGGTGGGAGGTGTCCCTGCCCATGGAAAGGTGGGATGGGATGACCTTTAATGCCCCTTCCAACCCAAAACATTCCACGAATCCATAATTTCCATCACTTTTATCCCAGATGCCTCTCAGTGGCTCCATCCATCCAGGGAAACTCTTCCCAGGAAACTGGGATCATCTCCCAACCCCTTTTCCGTTGGATCCTTTTGATTCTCACAAAGAACTAATTGCACCAAATGAGATAATCGGATTAGAGGAGGAAAATGGCTGGAATTGCTCCGTGAGGAATTCTGGCAGGAAACACCAATCCTGATGAAGGTTCAAAGCAGCCAATGGACTGCTGGAATTCTGACTCACCAGGTGCAATTTCCAGACCATCCAACTCATTAAGTAGTTTATAACGGGAAGTGATGGGGGAACCTTGATAATTAATTCCAATTAGGAATGTTGGTGTCCTGGAACGAGCCTCAAACCCAGTCTGGGAGAGCAGGGCCAGCTCCAGATTCTCTGGAGTGTTTTAGGATTGATTATTGATTTTGGAAATATTTGGCTTTCCTGAAGAAAAAAGCCTCAATAATTCCCATTTTGGGACTATAAAAATAAGCAAGAATTTGGCTTGCAAAGGTGAGGAGGGGGAGGAAGAGGATGAGGAGAGCCAGGAGGTCTCATCTGTGCCCCCTGACATGACCACCAGCAGATTGACAGATGACACCAAGCTGGAGGGGGAGTGTCCCTGTGCTGGAGGGCAGGAGGCTCTGCAGGGGCACCTGGACAGGCTGGAGGGATCTGGAGAGGGACCTGGACAGGCTGGAGGGATCTGGAGAAGGACCTGGACAGGCTGGAGGGATCTGGAGAGGGACCTGGACAGGACAGGAATGGCCTGCCCAGGGAGGTGGTGGATTCTCCGTGCCTGAAGGTATTTAAGGTGAGACTGGACGTGGCACTCAGTGCCATGGGCTGGTGATCACAGTGGGGTTGGGTCAAGGGTTGGACTTGATGATCTCAGAGGTCTCTTCCAACCCAGCTGGTTCTAAGATTCTATGATTTTTTTTCTATGATTCAAGCTGCGGCTACTTAGCACCACGTAGTGTCAACTCAAGTGCCAAGAGCCTGGTGTTGAGAACCGGCTTAATACTCTCAAAATTTTAGTGAGCAGGCTCATGTGAACTGAAGAACTTAACACATCAGTGGAAACTATTTGAATACTCTGTGGTTCATGAGCTGGTAGGCAAGTCAGCACATTGCCCAAAACAAAGGCAGTAAACAGAACAAAAGTCCAGGGTTGGCTGCTCTTGAACAGATGATCTTTATGAATGAGATGAATTTTCTGGAACAGTTAAACTGTTGCAGCTGCCTCCATGCCTCATACACTATCAATTAACAGCTGAAAAGGGTCTCTAGACCCGAGTGGAAAGAAAATGCCTGGATGGATTGCATGTGGATATTGCAAGTAAAATGAAAAGCTTGATGAAATGTAGCAAAGGATCAGAGAATCAGACCTTCCTTTCAACTTGTGGTTAATATTCATCCTCAGTGAAGCCAAATGTTACATTAGCGTAAATGGAAAAACTATGTAGAATTATGCTATCAATTAGAGCACCTCATTAGCTGGTCTGGTGATTCAGAACTGCTGATGGAACTAAATTCAAGGCTTGAAAATACCTTGATCAATGTTATCCCTGGCTTTTGGGCATTAAGGATGTATCTGAAATCTCCCAGAAAATCGTTTAAGCCGAGGTGAATATTCCTACAATGTCCCCACATAGTGTCAGAATCAGAGGGTTTAGTTGTACTCACAAAGCCCTTCCCATCAAGCCTTCCCATAGACTGTGGGCATGTTCTGCTTTGGCACAACTCCACCAACTTCAGAGAAGTTCTGACAGTAATAAATATGGATCTATTTTTGGTACTGCAGGCACTCTGCACATTCACATCCATCTTTTGTTCCTGGTCAGCATCGAATGTGGAAAAGCCTCATCCCATCTACAGAGTTACATTACCATACCATGCAAGAACCCACAAAGGGGTAAAGATGTCAAACCCCTAATTTTTTGTAGTATTGCCCCAAGGGGATCAGCAGAGATTAGAAAGAGGAATGTGGGTAGAAGCATTATATAATTTGGCATCCTCTCACTACAGCAATTATAATCTGTACATGTGGGTTCTTTATATAGAGCAGTGAGAAGAGGAGGAAACCGTGGTTCTGTTCTCAGTTCTTTTGACAGAAATCTTGTCTGCATTACACTAATTCTGATCTAAAATTTCTTTTGTAATCCCCTGACATGTCTCTAATTAGCACTGGGTTGAATTCCACCTCATTTTGTAACAGTGTCAAATTTTCACAAATACACAAGCCGAGTTCCTCCAGGACAAGAACACCCATCACACTCACTTTCTGAAAATACATAAAGAGTTGCACCAGTCACACTAGAGAAACAGGCAGATGCTACTGCATGGTGACAGAAAATGGCACCATTTTAAATGAGCGCCTTCTGAACAACACTCAGATTTAATCCTGTTCCTGTACCAGAAATTTCAGTTTTGTAATGTAAGTGTTCACTCCATTGCTTCCTAAGTTTCTATTGTCATAGCAAATGCAACACTCACAGCTTTGAATTTCTTATGTTTCCATTGCTTTTGGATTTGTAGCTGTATCAGTTGCTCAGAGCCTAATAAAAACTGGGCTCAGATGTCTGGAGACAGATACTGACAGGGGTCCTGGGATGGGCTTTGAAAATGTCCATCTCTTTGACTTTGCAGGTAAAGTTCATTCCTCAGCCCTAAACTCACCAGGGAAGGACTGAAAGGGCTGAGGAATGCAAGAGCTTATTTCAGTTAATGCTTTCTGTGGTGCTGTAAGATTTAGATGCTTACTGTTTGTCTGCATAATGGTCACAGCAGTGACCACTGTAAAACATTTACACATGAATAATCTTTATGACCCCAGCAGAGCAGCTTTCTCGTGCCAACCAATAGCTCACCTTGACTCACGTGGCTCTCAATGTCCCTGACTGTAATAACTGACATCATCTTTCCATGACACTGACAGCACCTGGAATAAACATTTCGATACCATTTGGGAAAGGTACTTGCAAATCACGTCTTCCTGACAGAGATGTGCATCTGGGTATTCTTAATCTATTCATGTGCCCTTTATTTCCACAAGGTTAATAGCACCAGCTCCTACATTATTTTATGCCTGATTTGACATTCCTATGGCTTGGTGTATTTGGAAAAGCAAAGAAAACATCTGTGCCTATGAGAATATCACAGAAGAAAGCTGATGATGATAATTATACAAATACCACAAACTACTCTGGACTTTAAGAACCACCAAGTTAAGATGAAATATGAAGATCTGAAAAAATGCTCCCTCCCCTGTGCTGCTGTTCTCCCCACCTTCTGAAGAAGTGGCATGGAAAAAATAACCACCACTTACAAGCTGACAATCTCACATCATCAGGTAGTCACCTTCTGTAACCTTGCTGTCCCTTTTCAAATGCACCTGCTCTATCATCTGGAAGAGTTGTCAGAGCCTGAAGGTAGGGACCATCTGAGAAGCAGATCAGAAAAGGCTGCATTCAAAGCCTTTTTACAACTGGATCTGCTTAAGCATTCCAACCCAGCCTCAGCTGCCATCAGTCTCTCCCCCATCAGCAATTCTGAACAAACACAAATTGGCCAGATTATCATTAAGCAACTTCTGCTGTTTCATAAATAGCAAAGTATCACTATTCAAACTAAGTGGCAAGAAGCAGATTTTCACCTGCTCTAAATCAATGTAGTTTCTCCACAGCCAACATCAGGATTTGACTTCCAAATTAGGCATATTTATCAAAATCTTCTTTACATAATGATTCCAATCCTGTCTTACACTCACATTATCTCCATTCCCATCAGTACCATTTCCTATCAATTTGTAATAAAAAAATCCTCCCGTACACTGAGCCCATGCTCAGTCCAGCTGGTGCTGCACAGTGCAGTTCTGGAGCCGTGGCAGAGGTGCTTGTGGCGCTCATCCACTGCCAGCTGGCACCAGGGAATGACAAATACCACCTCACACTCGCAGGCTTTGCCAAGGACACCTCACACAACCCAGGCCTGCAGGGGTTCTCTTCCCTAGAATCCAAAAGAAGGGAGCGTTTCCACAGGGCAACCATTCAGGAGCTGGAAGTCACCACACAATGTCATCATCATTAATTGCAATATTACCAACATCAGATATCTCTGAACATGTTACCAGAAAAAAACCAATATATAAACCTAGGTTGTTCACAGTGATATAAAAGGAAGCACCAGAAGTGCTAAGACACAGTGCCCTGACATGAATGTTGCCCCCCTCCACAGCTCCTTTAAAGACAGATCTGTCCTGACTTGATGTTTATGGAAAATAAAAGCACATCCTTGGCAACTGAAGCTTGGGGTACAATAATGGTCCTACTGAAATTCTTAAGGCAAAGATTTCAGCAAAACTTCTTCACATTTACACAGACACAAGTCAACCACCAGCCCAACAGCTGTGACCATTCTTGAGAGTCACATCCCAAAACCCAACCTGCCACCTTCATCTCCAATGTGATGATCTGTCCAAAGGCAATTTGACAAGGATTTCCTACCCCACCAACTGTGGAAAAAACCCAGCAAAAAGTACTGATTCATTTCATATCTAAAAATCACATTACATTTGAGGGAGATGTTTACTTGCACCTGCCAAATGTCACGCTCGGTTTTAAACCAGAAAGCTTAAATGATCACTTTGCAAGAAAATGTACAGGAAACAGTTTTTCTTTAATCTCTCTATTAACCTAACACAAGATAATCAAACCTAAAGTGCTGCAGGGCCAATACACAGCCTCATGCACGGCAGGATCAAGCTTCCCTTCTCAAATTTCCTTATATTTCCTGTGTTCTCCAGTTCTCCCATTAGCAAACCGATAACGAACCCTCCTGCTGTTTTAACACCGGTATTTTTCAAGCTTTTGTAATATCCACCAGCCAGAACTGACACAAAAACCTGCAACTCAATGCTATCCTAATATTTTGTTTCATACCTATTCAAAGGAGGATCCCAGTGTAATGATTAATGACATGTTTGTTGCCTTAAACAGCTTTGATACTTCAACATTTAATCCATGCTATTTTTTTAAGGGGACAGGTTTCCTGCCACCCAGAATTTTCCCCATGATGTTGCATTGAACTCACTTGGCTTAAAGCTACAGCATAAAGCCCTGATAGCATTGCATTTACCTTACACACCCCATCCTATGACTTCTGATAACACTGCTCCCAGTGCCTGGAATATTTTGGGAAGGTGTCAGTGTCCAAACACCATCCAGCTGTAACATGCTGTGTCCCCCCCCAAGGAAAATCTGGCTGATGTTTATCACAGTAAAACAAATAGCAGGCAGAAGGCATAGCACTGAGAGATACATTTACTGCATTTCATGTTTCTTCTTCCCATTTTAGTAGTAAAGACATTGTAACATACCACCTCATTTTAAATAAATGGAATTCAATTGATGGAATGATTTTGTGTGTTTCAAGACACAATCACCTCCTGTATGAGAATTAACATCAGCTTTGTTCATGCCAGTGGTAAAACAACCTGTACTCAAGCTAGTCCAACTGCCTAGAAACTCACTGATGGCACTGTGAAAGCAGTTGTAGTCAATGGTCCCTGTCACAACATTAATGCACTATTGGCTGTTGGCAAGTGGGTCAGCTTGTCACAGGCAAAGTCCTTCTCAGATGCTCCTTTCCTTCTATCCCGGTTGGCACATGAAACAGGGACGTTACAGCTGCTCAAAGAGATGCTGCTGAATTTCAAAATGCTTCCATCTGTTTAACTTCCTAAAACGACTTTAAAGAGCTGGATACGACAAACACATCTGCCATCTCAGCACGTTAAAAAAGATCATCTGGAAATTAACTGGCAAATTATAAATCTTTTCAGAGACAGCCCCACTATGACGTTTCAATACATGTGTAACATCTGTTCCACCGTCAGTTATACCCCAAGGCTTTGCACCTCTGGCTTTCTGCAGAATGGAGGCAAGCCTGACCTGAGTTGTAAGCAGCTCCGTACCTGCTTATCTCACTGCTGGGATTTGTTCAGGGACACAACACTGGGCATCCATCTATCCAATTCTGTCACCAGTGGAAGACTCAGCTGGATAAAGCCTTGAGTGCTGCGGCCTGGTCTCACAGCTTACCCTGCTCTGAGTAGAAGGTTAGACTGAGGACCTCCAGAATGCCCTTTCAATCTGAAGTAGCCCAACTATTACCAAATAAAATAAAAGATAAAATAATTTTTAAAACCCATTAGGCTCCACTGGAAGAATCCAAAGTGGAAATCAGCTGTAAGGAACTATCTGGCCCATCACAAGAAAATATTTTAGGCAGGAGGGCCAGCAGAAGACACAGCAGATCAAATTTAGGAAGAAAATGGTAGCACATGTTTAAGTGTGATTTTTCTTTTGGTTCTTCTCTCACATCTCTCACAAACACAAATGTGTTATCACTGAATGATGATGTGAACAGATGCTCACATGTAGGATTTGAAATGTGCATTAACCTTGTCTGCACCAACAGCGATTTCAACACCAAAGGCAAAGCACAATGCACGTTTTCACCCCAAGGTGTGACACATGTGCCAAGTGCAGCAGCACCAGGACATGTCAGAAAGTTCCTGCTGCATTCTCAGCATCTTCTTAAGAGATGACACCCAAGGAGCTGCCACAGCCACTGGAAAGGAGAACACAGGGGACACAGGAGGAAGGCAGCCACTGGGGAATGTGTGAACAACTAACTGGGCAAGAGGAGAGGTGCTCTGGCTAAAAGCTTGGGAACTACAAGCTGAGATAGGCCTTCAGTAACAGGAACTGGTATTTGCTACACAGTGTTAAATCAAAACCTTTGGAGTGCATCACTGTTCTGTATGTATACAAATGAGAACCCACACTTTCTTGGCTGTAAATAGCTTGTGCAATTCATAGCAGTTAGCTGTTCCTGTCTTTTTCCAATTATAAACTCAGGATAAAAGGGCACATTAAGTTACCTCATGCAATTCTGGACCACCTACTGCTGGAAGAGCAATTTGAGGATGAGCTGCTGTTGCTGTTAATTATCAAAATTAAAACCTGAAATAGCAATGTTCACTTCTAAAAGTAAGATGATTTCCTATTGCAGGCATAACTTTCCACTGCCTTCCCCTGCCAACAGTTATCACTTCTGTCAGCTTTCTGGACTGAAACTTTGAACATAGAAATGCCATCATCCAGCAAACTTTTTTAAACACTTTGGGTCACCATTTTGGGTCTTTCAAAACAAAGCCATTTATTTACCCTCGCCTAATTACCTTTTAGTCTCTCTGCACAGACGCAAAATATTTGTGTTTCTATTTTGTCTTTTCTTTTACATTTGCAGACAGCTGCATCCATTTCCAAAATCATCATCATGATGTTAGGAAAAAACATTTCTCCTGGACAGTACCACTGTTTGAACAACACTAAAAAATTACAGCTATGTATGCATGTGCACACACATATGTGTATTGTGAGCTGAATAAAAATGTGGGAATGCCTAGTTTGACCTGAGAAAACCAGAACAGCACTTCAACATAAACAGGAAAAGTTCAACACTATTTGCAAGGCAGCATCACAAAGCCAATTCCAATCTCTCTTACACTGTGCTGAACAAGCATTTCCAATTCAAAGGAATAATTAGCATGGTGTAAAAAACCCAGAGCACTAGCAAATACCAAAGCTTTAACTTGGCATTAGCAAAGATCAATGAGAATTCATCACTGTAAGCCCACCACTAGCACTTGCTGCCCAGACACACTGGGAGTGCTGGGACAGGCAGGACTGTGCCTGTGCCACCTATGCTGTTCACAGGAAGGTTCAAGCCTCATTAGGACATAATTAAATACCAGGTATCATTCTTGTAAACATCATCATCGTTATTTTAAAGCTGACTGAGACTTCCCGACCCAATGCCTTGTTCTCAGCTGCTGATCATTCTGTCAAACTGAGCACTGCTCAGCCCAGTAGGACCAGAAGAAACAAAAGGAGGACTCCAATCCCAGAAGGCTCAAAGAGAAAGCCTGTAAGTGGAGCTGAGAGCATGGATTATGGAAGAACATGGAGATGGAAACTGGTTCTAAGGAGGAAAATGTGAAGAGCACAGCCAACAACAGGACCAGGATGAACACCCAGCTATAAAGAAAGAGAAAGCAATAGGATAAGGAAGCTCTGAACCTATAAAATACTACACATTGTATGTCCCAAAATCAGGTTCACATTTTATGCATAAAGTTACTAAAATACTGATTTCCATTTTCCCAGTGTTTCAGTCCTTTATTTACATAATAGAGATTATCCCATCCCCATAATTCATCAAAACTTATCCAGAGGTGAGGTGAAGGTACATTACTGCCAATACAATATTTAGGTCTCAAACAGATCAGCCCTATTCAATGGGAAGCACCCACGAGGAAGAATCCATGGGCATATGAAGAGGAAAAGGAAATATGAATTTCGTGGCTAGGGAGGAACTTAGTTAAGTACAGTAAATAAAGCTGTGAGTCTCACACACTGTTCTTTTTAAATTAAACTTACTCTTAAATAACTGCTTGCTAACTCTGCTGTATCAGGCCAACATGGGACAAACCGGTATATGATCATGCCCTTAAAAACTATCACTGTGACAAAAAGACTTCATGTCACAAAATGCTAAAAGCAGCTATCTAGGACTTTTCCTAAACTTTCGATCTCTAACCTTAACCTTTCAGCAACCCCAATATTCTTTTAACATTTTGTTTGTTTAAGGAGTTTGATAATGTCTCCCAATGCGTATTAGGTGGTGTATCAAAGCACTTCAGGCACTTGCACAGGAGGCTCACAGGGACTCTCTGGGAAGGCAGCAGGTCCGCACACAGCCCATCCCTGTGCCCCACAGGAACACCTCCAAAGCCTGCCCCAACTCCTTCAACACAGATGGGATCATAAAATATCCTGAGCTGGAATGGACCCCCAGGGATCACTGAAGTCCAGATCCTGGTACACCCTGCTCTGACAGCCATCCCACTACGGATTATGGCATCACCACACACTGATCAGTCCCACAGAGCTCTTTCTCCAGGGAAGGAGCAGGCAGAAGACCAGCTTTGCCAGCCATAAAAAGAGAGCAAGAACACCATCAGCTCAGGCAGGATCAGCACTGGGTGCTGCAGAGGCAGCAGCTGCACCAGGCACAGTCCAGTGACAATCACACCCTCCCTCAGCCAACAGCCAGGACTTCTCCACACACACGTACACTGTCACCTGCAAAGGGGTCACCAAACCTCTGCCCCAGTGCCCACAGCAGCCAGGCCTGCCCCACATGACAGCCTGGCACTCAGTCAGCCAGGCTTGGCAGGCAGGGGGACAAACAGCAGATGGCTTTCCCTATCTCCACAACAATTTAATCGCAGCCGTCGTGACAACGCCGACGTGCTCTGAGCCACCCTCAGTGCCTCGCTGCAAGGTGGGTGAGTAAGCTGCTCCTGTGACTGGCCAAGAAGCATTTTGAGGGTCTGCAGCCAGGACACAAGTTACACTTACTCATCCTGAACTTCAAAGTAGGAAGAGAGCAACACACACCTGAGCAGTTCAGGGGAAAAGGAAAAGCACTTTGCGTTGCAGGAGAGTTGTGGCACTGGAAGTGAAGAGCATGGGATGAGCGCCCAGTGCCACTGCAGAGCTCCCCTGCCAATGCAAGCAGGCTGGCCTGACAGCTTGGCAAATGCCTCCAATCAGGCTGCCCAAAATAGAAACAAGTAAAATTAGTTGCTACTTTGGAAATGTATTTCTTCATTTTCTTTTTATGAACTGTAAAACCAGATAAAAATGTCTGCACACTGTCCAGGGCAGTGTGACAGCTCTGTTAGCAGGAGGCCCTTAGACATTGAGATGTTACCAGGCAGAGATTTCATTTAAACATGGAAGAATTCTCCACTGGGCAGTTAATGTTGATCTGCATTGGTGTAACCTACAGCCAGGCTCCTCTCTACTAAGGTGGACGTGGAGATGCCATAACTGATACATGGGCAAATCTAAAAGGAAGGCAAAGACAGGAATTATTCTCCTAGTAAAGGACAAAGACTATTAAACGTGTCATCTTTTCCCAGTCTTGACTGAAATTAGGAAGCAGACAAAAAAAGTTTAAATTGTTTGTGGTTTTGGCTCCCTAGCAAAAGAAAACTAAAACCCCCCAGTGGGTAGTTGATTTTAGATTTCCAGAAGAGTAGAGCTAACATCAGTTCTCCAGGCTGGTCAACAAACAAGAGCTCTTCGACATATCTAGGGGACTTACATACATGGATGCAGGAGCAGTTAAAGGAAACAGATGTAGTTTTTTCCAAATCTATACAAATCACAACAGGGGAGCGAGCAGTTGAAGTGGGAATAGTGAGCCAGCGGAAAAGACAAAACCACTGGAAAAAACCTTTGAGATGTGTAAGCAAGTTAATGAAGAGAGAAATGAAGTATGATAAATAGATTATATATAAAATATCTGTAAAGCAATCTAAAACAACAGCTTTCTGTTTGGATGTGAGTATCTGTTTTGATTTCATGTTTATAGCACTACAGAGCCCTAAACAAACGAGATGAAAAGCTGAGAGGGTTATGCAGATAACATTGTTAAGGAAGGAAGAAATAAAGGAAGGTACTGTTTATCTTTCCTTTTACTCTCAGTATTTTGATTCCCTGCCCCCATAAACAGGAGGGTGAGGGAACTCTAAAGGTGTTTGTGACTTTGAAAACTTAGTTCTGTTGCCCTGATCCAAAAACCCCACAAAACATTCCTCCTCTTTTTCTGTATTATGCTTTACCACCCAGAGCCAGGGCACAAAGGGCAGCGGTTTCCAACATGTGTGTGCACAGGCACACACCACAAACCTTTGTGTGGCAGAGCTGCGCTAGGAGCAGATAATTACAGCAAAGAAAAGGCAGCTCTGCATATAACAACGTGCAAGCAAATTCAATTGCTGAGGACGCTGGCTGCAAACAGCCCTCAGAAACAAAGAACCAGTCACATTAGAGCCATCTTTCATACTCATATAAAACAAGTAATTGAGTCACAGGCAGGGTAAAGCCTGGGAGCACAAAGAAAGATCACAAGTCAAAGCTGGAAACTGTCCTGGCCATGCCATAGTTCAGCTCCCTCTCTGTTTGCTGTTCTTCCTACTCAGGGTTTGAGCCCATCACCAAAGCTCGTTATTAGGCTGTAATAAAGGCCATTAGAGCTCTCGAATTCAACCTTAAGATGCCAAACCTGGCAGGGCAGCAATGACACCCTTTGGCAATCAGAGTGTTGCTCCAAAGACAGAGCCCAGTCCCTTGGTGCCCAGGGGCCGGTGAGAGGGCTCGCTGCAGAGAAAATGTTATCTCACACTCTATAAATACATGAAAATAAGATTAGAGGTGACTCTCGTGACAGCAATTAGTTTGCCATGTCAATGCACCCCTTCCCACTCTGCCCAAGTTTTTAGCTCCCTAGAGCACAGAAGCAGGAGTGACATTGCCAAATCCCTGACTCCTCTGCCTGCCCATTCAATTCTGCTACCCAAGCACTGCCCTCACCCTCACCTGACTTCACCTGGGCTGTCACATACACAGTCAAGTGCCCTGCCAGAATCTGAGAACGGTGCAGAGCCTTCCTTATTGTACTCATTTAACTCCACAACATCACAGCAAATGTTAATCAGGAGCAATGTTAACACAAAAATAGGCATTTGAAGCATCTCCACTGAAAATTAAACATAGGCACGTATCCATTTTAACTCCTGCCACATGATTACATATTACTAATAATTCTCAGCATTCTGATAGATAATTGTCTGCATTCATTATCTCCAGTAAGATAGAAGTCACTGAGTGGGAAAGAAATAACCATTTTTTTTACATTGCTCTGGGTTGAATATTTAATAGAGTCAAATCCCAGATAACCCAGTAGTTACTTTTATTTATACTGTGTGTAGTTGCCTTAGCTATAAATGAAGATCCAACACTGGATCTAAGGTGAAGACGATCTGTCTTTGGTGAAAATCCAAAACTATGCAGTAACTGCTAAAATATGCAAGAGATGCATAAGGGCACACTGCAAAATGTGACTATTGACCATAAAGACAGATATGGACGGGCAAAGTGTAG
>JAOXXN010000065.1:4820840-4842373 GCA_026770055.1 Myrmophylax atrothorax | reverse complement strand
AATTATCACATAATTATTGCTGAGTATAAAAATGAACTGTTGTAGTCAATAAACGGAGCTGGTTGATTCTCACATTGAGTGTCTCCTTCCTCCCGCGTCGCGGCAGATTTTTAATAAAAGAGCAGGGAGATTAAGCAACATGAATTCTGACAAGAGCCATAAGAAAAGGGCAAGTAAATTATCCCTTGTGATCTAAAAACATAAAATTAGAAACTCCTTATTGCCTTCCCTGGAAAAAGCCACAGCTTCTTTCTTCACAAAAATTCAGCTCAGGACAAAGAGGCACTATCACATTTATTCCACAGTTGTGAGAAACTCCACACTGACCTCTCCAAAATTCCTGAGTCCTACTGTGATCAGGAAAGACATGTATTAAGTATTAGCACTGCTGCCTAAGTCAATACCCTCTGGAGCTTGCAGTGTGCATTTTCTCTCCATGCCTCAGTTCCACTCACATCCACTGCTGGATAATGGGACAAAAATGCCATGCAAGAGGAAGGCACGTGGCCTACTGCTGAACAGCCTCTTTCTAAACACTTATTGTTTAAACTGAAAGAACTCAATCATACAAACTAAATATAGCTAAGCACAGTCATAAATATGCAAGGATTTCAGCAGAATTTTTAAAAAAGGCATGCTATGTGTCTTTTCAATACTTGTGGTATAAGGAATATATAGATAAACACAGACACACACATATATATACACATATATACATATATATATACACACACATATATATATATAAAAATACTTTAGACTCAAAAGAACATCTTGCTTCTAGAAATTACCACGTATGAGCAAGTTCAGTAGCTTTGGAATATCTGAAGTGTGCTCATGTCACCTTAAAGCAGCTGGCAGCAGAGCTGGCAGCAGGCTCAGCAGGGCAGAAGAGAGGAAGAGAAACAACAAGGCAGGTTGCAGAAGGAGAATATTCAAATTTTCCAGGAGCAGGAACTTCTTTTAGCATCTTCGCAGATGTTGGCCAATTCATACAGATCATGAGCAATACAAGTTAGAAAATAATCTGTAGCATTTGGAACAGTATTCACCTCTGGTGGATGGTGCTCATTTGCCTTGGAGACTGTTAGGTAAAGCTCAGGAAGCACTAACGAGGCTGTTTTCCTCTAGCTTTTTGTTTAGTGGTTGGAGTTGCTGGAGTTTAGCAACACATGAGCTTCCCTTGACTTATGTTTTGCTTGTTTTTATGTGGTAGATGCACTGACAGGTTTAAGAGAGAATGGGCTCCTGTGGGGAGACGGGTTTGCGGCCCGTACAGACGATTCCACGGGAATTAGCAAATACAGACCTCGATTTGGATGTGTTCAGCACTTATATACTTTTCTGGTACAGGGTCCATGCACAGAACCAATGGCTGAGCCCTTAACGACTGGCCAACAACTTTGCTTACAGGAACGATGGTTACACCCAGGTGTTCACGAGATGGCTGATGGGCCATTCTGTTGCTGCCTCTGCACCTGGCAGCTCTCAAGCCGCCACTGCTGCCACAGAGGCACACCCAGGATTTTTATTAAAACAGAATTCCTACAGGCTCCCGCTGCTATTTTTTTGTTGATGAAGGAACTAACCTGATTTATCCTTTTCATCTAGGTGGCAACATTCACTGAACTTACAAGAACCTTGGAGGTCACCAGCGAGATAATGGTTAAAATAGGCCACAATTAAATAAAATAAAACAGATTCAGAAGCTGTGAGGAGGACTGGGGCAAGGAGGGCAAGCAGGAGAAAAGATCACAGAGGGAATTAAATTGTGCAAGTCCCACTTCCCTGAATTAAAATGCATGACTTTGGAAGGGAAGAAAGGTTATAATGAAGAAAGATAAAGGAGACACATTAAAAACACAAGCAACTGATGGCCACAACCCCTAATGGAGTACAGCAAAATGTTTTTAATTCCTGATTATTAATAGGCTAATCTAATTTCTCCCTCAAAAAGTGTCAACTGGAATGCTGCTTTTGGAACTGGGCCATCATTCAACAGAGCAGCGTATTAAACGTTATTCTGAGTGATGAGGATTTGTTTCATGTGGCTACAAGACATGAAGAGGATTCAATACTTCTGCAATCCCTCCATGGCTTTGCTCCTGAGTTATAGCATAAGGCAAGAGAAGTTAATTCCTTTCACTCTAGAGCTCCCGAAATAAGTCCAATCAACCTCCTTCAAAAAATCCTGTTGGCTTTGCTTCATTTTTGTTCCCACCAACATAAGGTTCCTCTGAGACAGCACAGAAAAGCAGAATGCAGCTAATCAAGGCAGAAATCCAAGCAGCCTGAACCTGGTGAAATGTCCATGCCCTCGCTGACATTTCAGGTGTACACAAAAGGCAATAAACACACTACTCAAGAAATACCAAAGAACCCAAAATACCAGTCAACCCAACACAGCCAGCAGGCCAAAGGCATCTGGAAAAAACATGGAAGAACATCACTTTAGGGATAAAATTATGTCTTTCTCATAGAAAATATAGTTATCTTTAAAAAAATTAACAAAAACTACTTTTGTTTTTCTCAAATGTCCACTAATAATGCTTTCCTACATTCTCCCTTCCTTAAATGGCATGTTCTTTGCATGCCCTCACACTACTGAATTCCTGCAAACACCTCCTTCCTAGAGTCCATTCCTGCTTTCACTTCTCTCCCCCCCTGAAGTCACTAAAAATTCATCACCTGGATGAGTTTGAACTTCACAGACTCGACACAAAGTTGTCTTGGCAAGGTTGTCCACTGTGCCTACCAGAGAAGGTATCAATCAAGCATTTCCCAGGCTCACCCATTCCTTAGGAACTTAAACTATGACCTGAAATCAACTGTCCCACAAGTATTTCCAATTAGGATGAAATTACTGGGCTCAGAGTTCCATAGAAGTGACTTTCTGGGTTCACTGCGATGATCTTGATATTCACAAGTAACTGTGCAAGTTGGTTCCACTTCTGCACCTCTTTCCAGCCATAACTTTCCAAAGGACATGTACACTGAAGTGCATTCATTTCCATACACTAACCAGCTCCCTCTGGACAGTATTTTATTGATTTATTAAAACCCACCATCAGCAATTCAGTATAAGAAAAGATGTATCTGTGGCACCAACAGGAGAAGCAAATAAGGACAGAATAATTCTGCCTCTTCCTAACCACACTTTTCAAAAAGACCCCAGAGCATTCATCATATGAAGAATATGTCTCTCCAGTAACAGCATCTTCTCCATACATACACACACTTACTCCAGACTATAGTTAATTATTTCCCCAGTGAAATTATTTCCATACAAATTCAAATAATGCTCATAGCTTAGTGCAATGAAACACATGCACAAAAAATAACTGTGTCCCAGACAGCCAGACCAGGTGCTGGAATTTTTCATTTGTTGTGAGGAAAATTGAAATTGTATTGCAGAAAAATGGAGAGAATGACACCACCTGCATCACCTCCATCTCTGGGCAGATCCCGAGCTCTGTCTGAGCTATACCACGATATGACCCTGCCCAAAAGGCTCTGCTACCAGCCCTGACAGAACCAAAATGTGGGTGCAGACCCTGAGGACCAGACAAGTGACAGTCCTGAATGCTTTGTGAGGACAAACCCCCTGTATTTATCTTGAGTTTTCCCCTTCTTCCCTGGGGAGCTGCTGGAACTTTCCCCATGTCCAAGAGAGCCAATGCCAACCAGCTCCAGGATGGTCCCATTACTGCCCAAGGGTGAGCCCACCAGGAATGGTGGTAGAGCCTCTGGGATGACATGTTTAAGGAGGTGGAAAAGTTACTGCACTGTTGCATCTGGAGAGAGGAGTGAAAACCTGTGAGAGAAGCAGCTCCAAGGACAGTGCAGAAGGAGCCCCAGGAGCAGAGATTCCCCTGTAGCCCGTGGTGACGACCCTGGAGAGGCAGCTGTGCCCCTGCAGGGCCATTCCCCATTCCCCTGTGCCACCCGAGGGGAGGAGGCAGAGAAAAATCAGGAGGGAAGTTCAGCCCAGGAAGAAGGGAGGGGTGGAGGGGAGGTGTTTGAAGATGCAGTTTTATTTCTCACTACCCTTCTCTAATCTCATCTCTAAAAAATTTAATTAATTTCCTCAAGTCAAGCCTGTTTTGCCTGTGATGGAGTGACCTCTCCCTGTCGTTATCTTGACCCACAAGTCTTTCATTGTATTTCCACTCCCCTGTCCAGCTGAGGAGGGGAGTGACGGATCGAGCGTGGAGGGCACCTGGTGGTCAGCCAAGGGTCAACCTCACCCACCACAACAGTGCTTGAGTAAAAGCCGATAGAGGCATAAGAATGTGACTGTTTGTACAAATAAAGCCAGTATTTGGCATGCAAAGATCCATTTACAGGTCCTTAAGCCTGATCAGATGCAGGAAGTCCTGAACCACACAACTGGGGGCAGTCAAACCACTTTCTTGTGAGGCGTTTGAAGGTGATGCCCACAGTTCCCAAAACCAAACACAAATCCAAGGTCTCCTGACTCCTGGACATCCTGCTGCAAACATGAACCTGAAGGAAACTGGACAAAGCAGAAGGGCAGCACCATGTGAGAAATCTCAGCTTATGTTAAACAACTTTTCTTACACATCTTCTTCATGCAGGTGCTCCCAAATTCACTGTGGCAAGCAAAGCCTGCACTAAAAAACACTGATGATGGTTGCTTAAATACACGTTCCTCCAGCAACTGCAACATGGGGATTTAAAGACAGAATTCAAGCGATTTATGATTCATTTCTGCATCTCGATCTAAGCACTGAAAAGCTTCAGTCCTCATCTCTCTCAAGAAACGTGCAATTCGATGCATAAATGAATATTCAGACCATGAAGGGAACAAAAGCATCTTAGATCTCCAGCCCACAAATGCTGCTTGGCTTGGGGAGCCATATAATGGCTGTCTGTCTTTGGCACCCCTGGGGAGCATGGAGAGGGCTGGGCATGACACAACACCCATGCCAGTGGCCAAGCCAGGGCAGAAATGAGGCCTCACAAGTCCAAAATGCCTTTACATTCAATTCCACTGTTCCAGTCACATATGGCAGTGCTGGACACACACACAGACGTGTCTTTAACTCAGGACTTCCAGGAAAATGGTCATTTTTGGCCAATATCACAGCAATTTGGCAGAAGCAACACCCACCTGATGGCACCCCTGCGAGGCAGGGAACACCAATGCAGGTTCACACACGCTGATGGCAAAATAGCAACTGTGAGCAGGAACTCCTGCACAAGTATTTCCAACTCCACACAAACTTTCCAATTCCTGCCCCTGGACTACACAAAAATGGCCTTTAAACAAAAGTTTAAAAACCAAAGACTGAAATTCACCATGACACACAGTTTTATATATATATATACATATATATACACAGTTATATTTACACCCAAGAAGTGAGTACATGGCAGACACACAGTGCAGGGAAGGATAAAGTAGAAAGTGATCTTTAATTAAAAGACTTGAGACAAAATGATTCTGGCTGCTGAGGCAGGGTTTAATTTTATTCCTGTCACGTGCACTGGATTAAATGGCTCGGAAATGTTCATGTCACAAGGTTAAAGCACAAAGAGCTTGCTCAGGACAGTTGGATTCTCTGAAGGGGTCAGTTATAAAACTGGGAATAATTTTGTCCCATCAACTTTTCTCCATATTGTCATTGAGGAATCCCTCAGAACAACACCCTTGAGGTGCAAAGCAAAGATCATTTTGCTACATGTTGAAATCCAACAGCCCTTCAAGTTCTAAGAGCATCTCACGTAGCTTAGGAGACAAAATTAATGGGGTTTGGTTTTTTGGGGTCTGACTTTTGAACTTGAAATACCTTGAAAATGCACTCTCAAACATTAGGACTTTCAGAAGCACCCAAAACCATTAGACAATACAAAAATATTTTATAGATATGTGTGCACTTACAACGAGCGGCATTTTTAAACATCTTCTGTTGGCCAAAGTTAAGAGGTTTGGATTGAGAAAACAGGATTAAATTTTATTAGGCTGGTTCAATACACGAAGACCAGTATCACAGCCTGTATTAATGTAAGAGCTTCAGAATCACCAGGTAATTATTCTCAACATTCTTTAATAACATTGTCCAGAGGGCCTAAAACCCCATTTTTGGAAGTGCAAAGGCAGGTTTTATTTATTTGAACTCACTACTACTACATCTGCCTTATTCATTCACTGCAAATGAAGGAATCTTTGCTAAGTGATGATACTGATATTTCAGAAAAAAAAAGAAGGGGGGGAGGGAAAAAAAGGGGGGAAATAAATCAAGCTTGCTCTAAATCCTTGGGAGTTATTTAGCTGCCTCACTCTCCATGAATTTCTTAAATGGTGTAATTGCCATTGACCTTCCCTGTCGTTCAGGCTCTTGAACACGCAGGGAAGGTCAGAGCCAGTGCATTGCCAGCACCCTCGATTGGAGCACATTGATCAAGGCCAGTTTAGCCTTTGCTTAGTTTAGCAGATAAAATGTGGCAGTCAGCACTTCCAAATAAATTATACCATTTCCAGAGAGTGATGTACGATTTGCACAAACATGATGACTCAGCATCTGAGGGGGAGGGAAACAGAGGAAAAACTCAGGAGATTTAACAGAGACTTAAAGCATAATTTTGTTTCACGTTTTGCACAGCCCAAAGACACAAGTTGTATAAAAGCACAGAAGGCAAAGTTGGCAGCACTGCTGTGGAAACACAAATGCTCTGCTCAGGTATTTGATGTGATGGCATATTGAGAAGCAATTTATTAAATGATGATCTGAAAAAGACATTTTAAGACTCAACTTATTTACAAGCGTAATTTGTGGGGTTTTTTTAATAGATGAGCTCTAAGATCAGGTGAGTTATCACAAAAGATTGTGGTTTCTAGTTTCATTAGGCATATTTTTGTTAATGTTTCCAGTAGGTGTATCTCCTGCTACCTGTCACAGTGTGATAAGATACTCTGCTATTTGTTATGACAGCCTGACCCCAAGGGATCTCTATCTAAAATTTAACTTTTTTTTTTTAAATTTACATGAAAACAAAACTTGGTGTAACTTTTGAAAACAGTTGTGTTAGCATCACCAGCCAGTACTGGCTGGGACCAATCTTCCCTGATACACACAGCAGTTCAGCAGCTCCTGAATTCTGGCCTGAATTAAAGAAAAAACAAAAAAGTAAATCCTATCATTCTGTGCATTTTTTTCCTCTTCTCCAACAACTCTGACTGCCACCAGGCAGGTTTAGCAGCTGGATTAGCAAAGCCTCAAACATATGAAGGTCCAACAATATTCATGGATTAGAGAAAAGCTCCCACCAAGGACAAGGCTGTTCCTGGAGCCACTGACACCAGGCACCTGAATTCAGCTGTGAAGGCTTCAAAAACAGCAAAGCTTAAAACTCTTGTCTTATTTGGCAGCAGAAAATCCAAGCAAGAGATGTATAAAACTGCCAAAATTATAGATTAGAAATGCTATTTAACAACATGGTTATATGTGCCTTGCCATGACTTTAAGCTACTCATACAGAGAGGAATTCAATAGAAATAATTTGTTGGTTGCTCCTTAAAATCTTAGTATCTCCTTATTTCTGTGGCAACTACAGCCATTCACTCTGCAAAATCCTGTCCCTTTCTGCTTGTTTTACTGTTCATATTAAAGAAACTGCAACTTCTATTCTTCAGGCAAAGGGACAGTAATGCAGATAGAGAATTTAATTATTTACTGTGTTTATTGAACTGGGGACACTCAAATTGATCCTTCTACTGAAATGATGTGTTTATTCCTATCCACCTGTAAAGCATTTATTCCAATCTCCCAAGCTTACTCCCAAGTCTTATGCAGTTCTAACAGCTATTGTGTAGGAGAACTGAGGTGTGTTACTTGGGTTATCAAACCTGCTGTGCTTGATGGGAAAAATTCTGCCTTGGGACTTGACGTGTTCCTCCTCATTCACAGTTTCTGCATCGCCCCCTGCTAGCAGTGTCCTCCCCCAGCTGCACCTGGAGGAAGAGTTAATACCTGACCAACAACAGCACATAACTTTAGGAAAAGAGTCATTAAAAGCACACCTAGCTCGATAAATCACACATTTTGCAACACAACTGTGTTTCAAGAACAGTGTGTCCAGTGGGCTCTGGTCCTCACCTCACCCACCCATCTCCAAGAGTTTCTTCAAGGAATGCTTTCAAGATTTGCCAGTGTCAGGCAGGAAAGCCAAATACTGCTTTTGCAGAGGCGGGTGCAGCATTTTTGAGGTGGTTAAGAAGGTCAAAAGGCAAGAAGAGAGCAGTGTCCTCTTTCTGAGGCAGAGCTGAGGCCTCGACTCAGGAATGCACTTGAGCACAGGCTCACTTTTAAGTATATCCTCAAACACCAATCCAGCCAAGAGGAAACAAAGGGTGCAGACTTGTGCTTCACCAAGCATAGGTAACAATTCCTTGCCAAGGTCAGGCTTGGGCCTTTTTGTGCTTTTTTAGCTCCACTGATACCAAATGTTTTTTCAGGCAATTGCATTTAAAAATACTGCAGGTTGAAGAGCTTGAACACAAACTTAGTGTGAACTCCTGTCAGGTGCCCCTGCTATTGGAACTGCAGATGTTATAGTGCAGATATGGTTTAAACCCAACAGTGCTTCTAATTCTTTCCAAGTTTATCTGACTTTGAATTTACTGTCAAGTTAAAGCACAGACTTACTGGCACAGAACAGCTATAGAACTTTATGAAGAAAAGCAAGTCAACATGGGTTAGGGGTTTCCAACAAAAACATTCATTTAGATGCTGCAAGATTTATGTTCTTGCCACTGATGGATTCAAATTAAGTGGCTGGTAGTTAAAAAAAATAATTTAAAAACAATCATTAAACCAACACATTTGTAGATTCACTGTCATCTGATGGGACATTGACTGGCAGATGATCACAATCTAAGGGATTTACCAGGCACTCAAGGTGAGGATTTTCTCTCAAATCAAGTCTTAGGAATGGGAATAAACCTAACACTAAAAATCACATCCAGAAATTTGCAAAACTAAAACCTTTTGGTTGCAGTATTTGAATGAGAAGTTTGCTTTTATAAAAATCCATGTAATTCAAATCTAGGGGCACACCATTAATGCTGAACTTTCTCAAAGTTTGAGTTTTCTTCATACACAGGTTTTGATCACTCTTTGATCAGCCACAGAACTTGCACACTGAAAGATGGCATTTTTCAGGACAATCTGACTGCGTGTTAAACCCCCATAAGTGGATTTTGCCTATGAGTCAACAAGTTCCAATTCAGAAAAAAACCAATTCAATCACCACAACCAACAAAAACTCAGTTTTAAACTGTTCAGAATCCTTTAACCTCATAGAGAGAAATACATTCTAGTTTTCCCCTTGTGGAGGTCAAAGTTTTAGTTATCATAATGACTGGTATTGCTTCTGTCTCCTGATCTGAAGAATGTAAGAGCTACTACAGCAAGGGATGGACTTGAGGAGAACCCTAACCTCTCAAAAAAAGGTCTGATTTACCAAAACAATGGGAAGAAGTCTCACTCAGAGATGAAAAACGCTCAGTAAGCAAGTCAGAACCTCAAACCCCCAGCAGCACATCCCTTCAGCTGGATTGGTGAGCATCAAGGACTAGTCAGCAGTGCAGACCTGCTGGAGCTGCCAGATCTCTCCTTATCAACACCCAGTCCATGGATGCTGGAGGATTTCAGATAAGCCCCAGGGAACATCAAGATAAGAAAAGAGCTGTTTTCCTCCCTAGGAAACCTGCTGTCACTTTGGCCACAGAAAGAAAAAGGTTCTCCATGGACACACAATACAAACCTTTGACCAGTTAGCAAACTGCAAACCCAACAAACAGATCTGAGTATTTACATTTGGATATATCCACCCACCCTGTATTTATCTTGGAACAGATTTGCAAATGTTTCCACTGTGTACTGCTTGTAAAATTGCAGGGTTTGGAGAAGTGCCCTCAGTGCCATGTCACTGCATCTGCTGCCAGGGTGAGAAGGGGGCTAATAAAATAAGCATTAGCAGGAGAACACAATGTGTGAAACAAGTTTTTTTAGAAGTGAGGCCACCTTCAGGTTTACACTCTTCAGTATCAACCTCAAAAGGAAACAAGTAGGGAAGAGGAGAGAAAATGAAGGGCAGGTGGCTCAAAAAATTATGTATTCAGACCGATGACAACTTCTCACAACAAAGACATCACAACCAGAAACACAGATGTTGAAAGCCCAACTTACATTTCACTGAACATCTGCTGTGAGAGAAGATGCTTCCAGCACAATTAAGATGAATTTTTAGAATTTTTAATTCAAGCAACATAACCCTCAAAAGGACTAAAACTTCAAATTTTTCTTGAGTCACAAAGACTTGATCTGAGTTTTGATTTTTTGTTGCATTTATCTTCATAAGTGTTTTGAAAAATGTACTGTAAAAGAAGTTGTGCAGATGCAGGAGGTGGCACTGGAAGTCACTCCTGTTCTAGGGAGGATTTTAGCTGGGAAGAGGCCATCAGCATCTCTTTAGCCCCCCATAACCCAACGTGGCACTCTGCTTTCCCAAAAACATTGGAAACCACAGTTCCCAGGCTGGAACACCCACACAGGGCGTGCAAAGGGCTCTGCTTGTGCTCGGTGGGAGCTGTAGAAGTCCCTGATTCTCACCTGGGCAGTGAGGTTAAAATAGCCTTCAGAGTTCACTGGCAGTGGCTTACTCCTGCAAACAAGAGAATTCCCAGCTCCTGCCATAAGGAAAATAAAGCTTCACTTTCCATTCATCCCACGTGTGTTAAAAGACATTTTTGCTCTCAGTTCAGCTACATAAGCAAATTGTGTACTGAAGACCACAGAGTTCTTTTTGTGGAAAGGATCCTCAATTCAAATAGATGGCTGACAGAAAAGCGACTTTAAAACTTCTAAGTTGATTATGATAAATAAATATATGCCTGCACAAGTTCACTTCATGATAAAAAAATATTGGACAAGAGTCAGCAGAGTTGCACAAGGAAGCAAACACCATCCAACACTCCTACAGAGGCCTATCAGAAAATTTGCCCTTGCTTTTCTACACCCACTCACATGCAATTTAATTTGCTTTCTTTTTAAGCAAGAGGAAGGCAGCTCCAGAGATTTATTTAATGTTTGCTTGACTAATTCAGGGTATGTAGATGACTCTGTACACACCTGCAGTTCAAACTAGCACATCAATTCCATCAGACAAGCCTTAAATGCCACACTTTTACACCAAAATAAAACCAGAGGAAAACTACTGACAAAAAGACCTCTATAAAACAGAGTAGTTTCACTGTGTCTGCAGTGTAAGAGGATCCCACGTACATCACCTACCCAGAAATGGCATGTTAAAGGCTTTTTTTGATGCAATGATGATGTGCAAGACCTTTGTGGAGTGTTATAAAGTCATTGAGAGGTGAGGACTCAAATGTAGTAAAATAAAACCCCCCAGAAATCCAGCAGTTCCCCTGGGCCGCTGTCCCCTCATGCCAGTTCCTCAGCCCTTGCCCATGCTGGTACAGTGGAGGAGGCAACAGGCAGGAATGTGAACAGGCTGCCAGGGAAGGTGGGACTGCTTCTCTTGGCAACAACACCAGCTCATACCAGTTAAAAGCAACTATTATTTAAGGCCATAATAGTAACTGAAAGATCAAGTGGTTTTGAGATGTGTTTCCTGGCTTTCCTGCTTTTATTTTAGCCCAAAAGAATACAAAAGACAAAGTTTAATGAAGAATAACCCATTGGAGTCCTTCCTTTGAGTTGCTCTAAAGTCAGACAAGTCCTTTCAGCCACCACCATCAGTCTCCCATGCAGCTTCCTTGGTAGGACACCTGGAGGAAGAACAGCAGATCTTCCCAGCTACTTTTCAAACTGCAGAAGTCACTTCCAATACCAAAAAGGAACCTTCATATCATATGAAGCATGAAAGCCACATTGGCACTGGCCAAAAGGACTCATCCGGTATCGGAGCAGTGACAGAAGCTGATGCCAACCTTGCCCTGGATGGCACCACAAAACAGATTCATGAGGTTCTTTATGTTCTCCCTGTCTCACTCATATTTTACTCTGGTGTTGCAATACTCTCTCACTGCAGCCACTGGCAGCCACCTCTCCCCAGCTGAAGCAGATGCATTTGGGAAGTGAAGAAATGGATCTTTTTCCCAGGCTAAAAATTCTCATGATTTTCCTCAGGGACATAACACATTACAGAATCATTTTTAAAGCCAGGTATCAGTTTGAATAAGGATTCACTCAGCTTTCTGACACCAATATTCCCTATGCAGACATGGATGCAAGAGCCACTCCCTGCAGCCCTGCAGACACCGTGACCTAAACCTGTCACGATCCAGCCAGATGCCCACAAAAATAGTCACATTTGCTGAACTGCCACAACAGTGAGCACAAACCTCGTGCTGCAGCAGCAAAGACATGTGTTTTGTTTCCTCACATTGATGTAGGCTTTTGAGATGGCAGTAACAGGGAGCTGAAGTTATCATATAGTCTCAATCACAGCCCAGAGTGGCATTAGTGACTTCAAAAAATCCCAGATTCCAGTGGACATGAACAAGAACAGTATCCATCAAACTTTTCCCCCTCTTAATTCCTTTTCTTACCGAAGTTTTGCAAGGATTCAAGTTCTCCGAGGTCACAAGTCATTTGTACAGTTAAAAAGGTTTCTTATTCCTAAAGAGGCAAATACTCGTCTCTTGCAGTGACAACACTGCATCAAGGCTCTCACATGAAATAAATGCCCCTGCCCCTGGCACAAACACAGTGGGGAGGCCAACAACCAGAAAAAGAGAGAAGAAATTTGGAAAAAAGGAAGAAATTACTAAATTCTTCAACAAATTCTTTGCCTACACAAATCCTACTGCCTGTGAAGCAAACATGTTTCCTGTGTTTTTGTGATCCCAGTGCCTCACCTAAAACACTTTGTGCCTAATGGGCATCTGGAAAATCATGCCCTGTGTATCCAAAAACACGGCACAGCACGTGGAAGGTCTGATAACTGCAGCAACTCTGGTGTTTACCTTTGAGCTTGCTTTTAAAAACCGTTTCAGTCTTCCATTAGATAATTACAGGTTTCATATTCTCATTTTCAAGGTGTATTTTCAAAACACTTCTGTCACTAAAGCAATTTCTACATTATGTACTTGCCAAAAGCAATTTAGGGACTTTCACATGACAGCAGCAAAGCACACAAAGTATTCCCTTCTTGCATACAAAATAGTGGTATTTAACAATTTTCCCTCTCCATATTATAAAAATAAACATGTAAATCAACCTGTTATTTTAGAACTAGTGAGAAAGTGCCTTAATACTATCATGACATTCACCTAACATAAACTCAGGGTAAAGATTTGGCACATTCAGTACAAGGCAAATATTCATAAAAACAAATCCCTATTCATGAAAACATGTATGATGCTGACAAAAGTAGACAATAAGATGCAGAGCTATTAAAAACAATGTTTAGATTGAAACAAAACGCATCAGAGGCACAGAAAAAATGCTGCAATTGTATTCTTTTCCTCATGATGTTCAAGCAGGAATATTCAGACACTTGGTTAGGCTTTTCTCCCCTTCATCCTTTATCACAGAAATACCAGAAATTTTAAGTCTAGCTACTCTCTTTTTCCCTAGACACCTTTTTTCACAGAAACCTTTCCTGAAAAGTCTTGAGGAAAGTGATCAAGGACAAACTGAGCTGCCTCCATACTCACCCAACCTCCAGCAAAATCCTTTTCAGACGCTAACACTAATTAGAAGAAAAACCCTCAGTTAAAACCAATCCAAATGAAGACCCTATCAACTCTTAGATAACTTAAATGGAAGATGAATGCTACCTTAGGATTCAGGTATTAACAAATCCCAGACTTGCTAAAACCCATCTTCTTGTTAGGATGACAGGGAGGATAACAGATGTTCCACATCAACAACTGGCTTTAAAAACAAACCCCAGGGTATTTCTAAAGGCATATTTAGGTTGATCAGGTCCATCTAAGCCACGATGTATTACCTGCAGACCCACTGGGCGGCTGTGTGTGCACAGTACATGCACACATGGGTTCAGCAGTATCAGGCTGACATCTGCTCCATCAGGGAAACACAAGAACTCCAGCTCCTGGCTGGGATGGTGCTTCAGGGCCAGGGGCTGTGTATGAATGCCCCAAAGCCCACCTGGAGAAGATCAGGTTAGACACATTCAACACCCACCAGCTGCAATCCCCACTTGGAGCAGCTCTACCTGTGAACCATTCCACTTGAAAAATTGAGCTTCCCCCCCTCCCCCCACCTTTTGCATTTCTAATCTGGAAAGCGATTCTCCTTGCAAGCTTCAAACAGGTGCTGGCCTCTCTGTTGGGTGGGATGGAGACCAAGCAGCCAAGATGTCTGATCACAGAATCATAGGCTATTATGAGTTGGAAGGGACCCACAAGGATCATCGAGTCCAACTCTTAAGTCAACTGCCCACATAGGGGATTGAACCCATGACCTTGGCATTATTACAACCAAGTTTTAACCAACTGAGCTAATCTCAGGGTCACAGACATGTGAGACATCCCCTCCTGCTCCACCTGCAAAGGTTCTTTCTGGGAGGACAGGGCAGAGAGGAACTGGCAGCAGGGGAGGGATGGAAGGTGCTCCAAACACGGGCACAACCAGGAAAGGAGCAGAAAGACTGAGCAGGGTCTCCTTGAGCTCAGGCTGGTCCCACTGCAGACAGACTCTCTGTGCACAAGCCACAGGGCAGCTGGGCATACCCTGCAATGCAGGGGCGGTGAGTTACCTTGTATTGATGCCCCCAGCCCTCGGGCAGCCCTGCTTGGGCAGAAATGGCAGCTGTGCAAACCCCACACAACCCTGAGCACAGGAGGGCTGTGGGGAGTGCCCACCCTGTTCACAGACCTCAGCAGGGCAGAAACCTCCTCCTCCCCGCACTAATATCAGGGTGGTGAGGACAGAGCACCACAGGGGCAGGCAGAGGCTGCTCCCCACAAAATCAAAGGTACCAACTGTGACAGCAGCAGGGGCCTGGTCTCCAACAAACAGCTCCAGCTGAGCACCAATGGTGAATCACATTTTCTCTATTTTTAGGTGATCTTTGTTTCTTTTTAATAAATCCTTTATTTAAAGCTGTTCTTCAGTCTAAACTTTTCCACGTCCTACACTAAAACAATAAAAAAACCAATCGCTGTTCTTTTTACAAAGTCCATCAGATTTTTTGTTGCTATCTTGGTTTCCAAAAGCCACGAAGTTATTAGTTTTTGAAGTGATGCAAAACTAAACCTGCTGCTCTGCAAAAGCCTGTAATTAAGCAGCCTTAATCACTCCTCACTATCTGGCTCCTCGTCAGAGTGTACGTCATCCTTTTGTTCCTCCTGCAGAATATTCTCATGGCAGCAGCAATCACGCTGCTCCCAGGCATTAATTACTGTTTGGGAGAAGGGAAAGGAGGAGGGCAAACAGGATGGAGGACAGCAAGGAAAACATCACTGCACGTTTCCAGAGAACACCTCGCTGGGATACTCGAGAAAGCAGCTTACAAATGACTACCCACACAATGCTCTTTAGGGGGTTTATCTGCTCCTTTTAAGGACCTAACCTTGTAACTATGATCTTTAGTTGCTCAGCCTAAGGAAGATATTAACAACAAAACCTATTTTTAGTTTACAAAAAAAAGGTAAAAAAAAAATCACTGCTAAAATAATATATTTTTTTTTTTAACAGATCTTTGCCTGGGTTATTTTGAGAGGTCCAGTATTAATCTAAAATAATATTTATTCCTACATACTAGAGAATAATGAAAATTAGCCTGAGTATTAATGAGCCTCTTCAGCTGCTAGTGACAACTTGTAGACATCTAACGACAAGGTGTCTAATGCACAGAACAAGGAGACACACAATCTCCTACTACGGTCTTCTAACTATAAGCTACATGCTAGGGCTTTTCTCCTGAAGAAGCTGGAATCTGTAGAGTCTTTTTTTAACATGTAGTAGTTCAGTAATTATTAGTGCAGAACAGTAATTACTCAATCACTCACTAAGTCCATTTCGAAAGATCCCCAGAGCAGCCAATGTTTCCTACTCTATTTCACACACAGAATTGCTCTTTAACTTACACTGAGTAAAATTCCTTTTGAGGTGAGGGCTGGAATCAGGCCTGGGAGAAAAAGATTATTTGAAGGACATAAAAATTTTATGTGTTTGGCACTCCGAGGAGTCCAGAATGCTGGGAGGCGCCAGAGGGTGAGATTTATGCTATCAGTGTTTGTGTTCCATATTCAGCTGATGCTCAGAGCCACATCTGCCTGAGCCAGCTGATCTTCAAAGCTGAGCCTTGGCTTAACATCTCAGGTACGACAACACGCTGATACAGCCAGGTGGATGTTTTAGGCTGGAGCTGCCTTGTGCTTAACCAGCTCAGAGCAGGTGCAAACCAAGCCAAAGGCTATCCCTGAAAATTCAATACAGAACTAAAGGGGTTATTTGTACAGATGGGTAACAAAGATTCAATGACTCCTTTCAGTGAAAGAGAACTGAAGTTTTAGTGACAATATTGAAAGGTTGAGCATAGCCTTTAGTTTCCTGAACTATATATATATATTTTTATTCATATATATTCATTCTATGATAATATAACTTGAATAGTAGTAATGAGAGACACCACTGGGAAAAGATGAAACTGAGGGGTCCAGAACATTCAGGATAAAATTGTGAAGGAAATGTCATCCAGAATTCTTTCATATCTCCAGCTGCTTTTAAAGGGACTCTGTAGTCCAGACTCTGGATTGGAAAGGACACACAAATGGTGCACAGCATAGATAGACAGATTAGATAGAATGGATGGATGGGTGGATGGATACACATATTCCAGAATTTGTTCTTGCAAAGAGGATCACAAACAGCGTCCCAGCTCCCAGACACTGTGTGTGTGATCACATACAGCCTTTAAATCAACAGCTAAATAGCAGTTTTGTACTCTTTTGTAGCCTGGTTTGTTCCTACCTGACTTTCACATGTCCTGGTGTTCAGAGCAAGGATGAGGGAGCTCTTGGCACCTCGAGCTCCGATGTCTCTTGGCCTTGCCAGGCTCCTTCATTTTCCCTTCAGGGGATTTAATCATGTATACGGATCACATTACAGTAACAAAGCTCACAAGGCAGGTGACAGGGACTGTGAATTCCCATCCCCAGTCAGCAGAAGGATTTTTGCCATTTCCTGATGCTTTTCATATCTACATATCTCAGTGCTTTTCATCTGAAATGGCTTCTAGCACAACATCACCAGTGCATAAAAAGCAAAACTTGATTTACAAGTTGTGCTCCTGTGACGTGACAGCAAGGGAAAAAAAAAAGACACATTTTCTAGGATCAACAGAACAGTTAATAAGGGCATAAATTATAAAAACATTTATCTAAGCAAGCTAATCTATCATGCTAATCTTGATGCATTAAGTGTAAAATACAACACTTAACAGGCCAAGAATGCCAAACATGCAAAGTGATAAACCAGTTTCTCTCTGTGCCAGATCTAACTCAGCCAGTTTTCCATCAACCATAAAACATGGGTAGAAACTTAAATAATTATGGCCTACAGAAAATATCATATTATTTGTGTGTTGATAGATTATACATTAGCATAAAGATAGGTTTGAGGGATAAAAAGGTGTGATGGAAAGAATTCAAATTCAAAACAACTTGTATCTGCTCTAGACCTCTAAATCACTTCCAGCTGATAAATACTATCACCAGCAATAAAAAGATACCACAAGGCTTTGTTCTGAGGCACTACAACCTGCTATTATGAGAGAACACATGATCAACTTGATCCAAGAAAAAGTAAACATCTTCCATCACAAGATCCAAAATCCTGGAAAAGTTAATGACGCAGCCCAATACTGTGAAAGAAACTGGGTTTTTTAACGGGATTTTCCTCCCAGGTTTCCTCTACAAAGGACACAACATATCATCTCACTTGTATTTCTCTTCCCCCTTGATTTGGATGGAAAATTCTCCTCTTGCTTCAGAAAACTCTAGTCTAGTCCATCCCAGTGAGTTCACAGCTCCCAGCAGTTTGCCATCCATTTATTGTACAATTCAAACCCAGACTCCCAGTAAGTCTGGGGATGATTCAGCAGGTTAAGAAAAGACAGAATGAATATAATTTTAATGACTATTTGCTGACAATTCACATCATCTCATAGATACAATGACATAAAAAACCCAAGCTCAAATAAAATATTATTACTGGAATACCTCTGAAGTCACTGCTGATGAGAAAAGCTTCTTATTCCCCTAAAACTCGAATCACTGTCTTAGTCACCAGCCTTGGGACAGACCCAAGGGGTCAGACAACTCCGTTCAGGTTAAAGGCCAATCTGAACTCATTTGCTTGTCAGGATTTGATCCTATGAGTCAAAATTTCATCTGCATTTCTTGCAATGCAAATTATTAACAATGGAAGAGATTACCACGAACCTGATAACTATTCCTGTGCTCCATTCCCTCAGAAAGGAGCCTCCACAGGACCACTGTGATGAAATTTCAGATTAAGTCTTGCAGGAGGGAATGACGGAAGAAGGGCAAGTTTGATGCACTGGAGGAATGACAACAGGAAAGCTCTGTGTTTCAGTCATTGTTTGATATTGCTCCTCTGGATGATTCTGTGGGTGCATTTCAAATGAAAATAGATGGAACACTACTTGGTTGCTCACCAAAGCACTCGATGTCCAGAGGGAAGCACAACTTCCTGGGATTATTTCCAAGGGCTCTCTGAGCTGCTCACAGAGCTCATCAGTACAAACCACAGTGACAGACATGAAACCTTCTCCATCAGAGCTGCCCTTTTATTTCAGACAAATTGAATCAAAGAAATGTGTGTGCATTAGAAGCAGCTGCTGAATCAGAGCATCAGGACAGTAATTGCTCCATTAGGAAAAGCCAAGATGGAGAGTTAATAAAATGAGATCTACTATCAATCAATAATTAGGAAATCACCTAAATTGTTGGGGGAGAGCAAAAAAAAGGCCTCTCGGTCTTCTGAGTACAATATTTTACTGCTTTGGGTATATTCAAGTATAACAGAAAATGGTATGAAAAAGAAAATGGAAGTTTCATTTTCTAACTCAAGCCACTGTAATAGTAAATGGAATTATATACCCTTTAGGTTTAGTTCATCATAATTTGATTTTTAAGAGGAAGCAAGTAAGTATTGCTTATGGACAGAAAACCACTATCACAACTGAATGTTCACTCTAAATGTACCCCCTACATACACCACAGTCTTGACAGACCTTCTTCTTCAATATTTTATGTCAGCACTTACATCAGAAAACAAAAAAAAAAATAGTAGAATTAAACTACTTTCAGGTAGCAAAATGAAACTTCACCTCAAAATCTTTAAAGGACGCTGCATTTTGTGCAGTTGTATAAAAGGAAAACCAAAAGCAACTGAACCAGCTTTGCACATGATTTGAGGATGACTGTTTACATATTTACATTTAAATTCACAAAGTAGGAATGCTGGATAGTCACAGCCCTGCTCATTGAAATGCTTAATTCCCTCTTTCTGTCATTCCTGTTTTTAAAGCAGAGACAGCAGAAGAGTCTTCATAAACCCCCTTACAGGTTATCACAAAGCACACGACACATTGTGACATATTGGGACACTCAGAAATTCACACACTTCCATGTCTGATGAATAAACAAGAAGAAAACACAGTAATGAATCCAAACATGTAAGTGAATTATCTCAAAGGTCACTGTATTTACAGTGCTCATTGCATACTAATGCAATATGCTTAATGAACATCTTTCCAATTATAACTCTGTGATGTCATAATTGCAGGAGCAGCAACCACAAACGTGTGAAGAGGATTAAGCCCTCCAAAAACTTCCCAAACTTTGTGTGTGAGCACATCAGACCCAGAGCAGGACATTTAACACCACAGAACACTCAAGTCAACACTACAAAATACTAAATGCAGCAAAATACTAAATACTATCAATAGCAACCATGGGTCATAATTCAAAGCTATTAAATTATGCTTTCTGAAATCATTAGTAAAATGTGGCACTAATAAATGTCTCAGTGCCTTTGCAAACAATAAATGGCTCACGGTGCTTGCTGAAGCAGAATCTGAATATTAAACTGACACGTGCAAAATTGATCTAGAAATGTATGTTGCCCATTAAGCAAGACAAAGAAATAAAACAGGAAAAAAGAAGATATTTTTGTCCCTTCTTCCCCCACTCCATTAAGCAAGACGAAGAAATAAAACAGGAAAAAAGAAGATATTTTTGTCCCTTCTTCCCCCACTCCAGATGGAAGTAAGGCAAAGAATTTGCTGTTTCGGATTACACAGGACTTCTTTAGAGTCTTTAACAGGTATTTACCACCTGTGAGATTTCAAGTCATCCACTGGTAGTTCAAAGGAGGTTCATGGTAAAACTATTCGAGTGAAACAACGCACAAGTGTTTGCTTAATAGAAAAGCACCTGAAATTTCAGCTTAACATGAATCATGAGTTCTACAAGAAATCTCTCCCTCACTTGATACTGGAGTTAAATAGCTAAGAAAAAACTCATCTGGTCACTTAATTATTAAAATGTCAAGAAATGAAATGAAGATAAATAAATTAATAAATTTACCCTGTTTTTAATAGAAAACAGTAGTTTCTTTAAAGGAAACCCACTATATTTGCGGTAACTTTTTAAAATTGGAGGTTATATAGTTAAAATATCTGGTCTAATCTTAGAGAGTTTTCTTCCCCAAGACAAAGTATTATATATTGAAACTCAAGGCAGAAGTTCTCAATACACATGAATTTTGTTTAAGATCCCATTTTCCTGAATGGAAAAAAAAGATAGACATTTTCTCCATCACTAGGTTTGTTACGTCTTTGAAAGAATATTTAATAAAACAAAGCATTTCAGTATAAATAAAATGACATGGATTTGTTTCAGTGCTGTACCAATGATGGCAAAAAATAAAACATTCACTGCCTGAACACAAATTAATTTTTCCTTTGTTCCCTGATGATGCTGAGCAACTGACTATAAATTAGGCTAAGAAACTTGCTTATAAGCTTTGTCAGGAATGTCTGTTTAGGAAGCAAAAGTAGGGGGCTAAAAGGACATTTATATACAATTCCTCTAACCCCAAGGACATACAGTTAGGTAGTTTTACCCTTCACTGCTGTAAAGAAACCCTGGAACACCCACTAATTCACACCATATCTAAGGGAGTGTCTCAGCTAAAAGAAAATGGAAGAAAATTATGTGAGTGAAGAACAACCCACGGTAGGTAAGATACCACAGACCTCTGGGTGGGGCTGGTCCTCTCCCCTGCCCTGCAATGGCTGTGATGGGGGAGCACAGGTAAAAGGCAGCAGGTGAATGAAGTGGCTCTCAGTAAATTGCTCAGAGAAGAGCAACAAGGCTGGTGTAGGGACTGGAGCACAAGTGCAGTGGGGAGAGGCTGAGGGAGCTGGGGGTGTTTAGCCTGGAGAAGAGGAGGCTCAGAGGTGACCTCAGCACTGTCTGG
>JAOXXN010000065.1:4798660-4810090 GCA_026770055.1 Myrmophylax atrothorax | reverse complement strand
CAGGCACTCAGCAATAGGACAAGGGGGCACGGGCTCAAGCTCTGCCAGGGGAAATTGAAGTTGGATATCAGAAAAAACTTCTTTGCAGAGAGAGTGCTCAGGCATTGGAATGGGCTGCCCAGAGAGGGGGTGGATTCACCGTCCCTGGAGGTTTTTAAATTGAGATTGGATATGGCACTGAGTGCCATGATCTGGTAAAGGGACTGGAGTTGGACCAAGGGTTGGGCTTGATGATCTCAGAAGTCTTTTCCAACCCAATCGATTCTATGATTAAAAAAAAAAAAAGTTTGAGGAAATTAAAGCTGAGTTTTACCAAGGTTCAGAAGCCTTTTGCTTTACCTCTGAGTCCTTACACTGAACAAGGCAAAGATCGATGCTCCAATCCAGCCATTTACCTTCTCAGCTGTGAGTTTATATCCCAGTTTTGGTGAGTGAAATGAGTGCAACAATTTGTCACTGACGCTTTTCTGTATCACAAAATCATCCCAATTTGCTGTAGCCAACCTGCAGTGATGAGATTAAAACCAGATCCACACCCATTAGGATAACCTAGGAAGTTTCCCAGACTTCTCTTGCCTGTGGAGCTTCTGAGCTCCTCAGACCTTCCCTGGTACCCAGGGGGGAGGAGAAAAATCCAGGGGGAAAGAACTTTTTGATGATCAGACATGATCCAAAGAAAAGCAATAACAAAACCTTAGATCACAGCATTCCTAAGGAACACTGCTGCCATCCCTCCAAATATAAAGGGGCTGGTAAAACAAACTCACCAGCAACAGAAATACACAGTCCCTACCTCCAAGTACAGCTAACAATAATATTTGCTCTCCTGTGTCTTTCTGGGAATAAAATTGTTTAAATAGGCGGGAGGAAGGGCTTAATGGGCTAATCTCGAGTGAAATACTCCTTAAATCCATAGGTTTAAATGCCAGTGGGGTCACTTTGCTCTTCTCCTTTCCAGGACAGAGCAGATGAACTGCAAGCAGCTCATGCCACACAGCTCAGGGACAGCTGAGGCTTTCAGGTGCTGCAGAAACAGAGGCTTCTTATAGCCCACCTGAGCAACAAGAAACCAGTCACATTTCTCCTAAAAATCAAGGTCTGTCTGTTGCCACAGAACGTATTTTCCAGTTGTGGTCCTTTCCTTCCTCCACCACCATTCCTTCACTTGGGAAGCAGTTGCAAGTTGCTGACTCTCAGTACTCTACAAACACTTCTAAATTTTGCTGGCATGTTATTTTAAAGCCACTCGAATTGCTCACTTGAAATTCAGAGCAGGGCTGGTATCTCCATATATTTATTTACAAGCATCCTCACCATGTTTTGTTTGTGAATTTGTACATAGCAAAGAAAGAAGTAACACAAATCCTAAACATTAGACAAAATGTAATCACACTGGAGAAGTTACTGATGTAACTACTTTCTATTCATCTATGAATACCTGCTTTTAAATAGCTCATTATGGATTCCAATGTGTCCTCACACTGAGAGCAGGAGAAATCTAAAGTATCAATCAAGGGCCATATTTCAGCTTTGCCTGTTGTACTAAAGTGTCCATTAAAAAAACTTAAAACTCTTGCAGTTTTGGGGTTTATTTTCCCCCCCTGAAACCAATCCAGAGGCCAGGCATGTTTTAATTCCCTGGGCAGAAAAGAGAGTGGAGATGGATACATATGCTAATGTCTGAGTCCCCTGTTTGAATTGGAAGGAAGGATTTTTAATCCATTATATGTTTTCAGCTGATAGACTCTTTTGAAGTGCACATTTAGAAAATATCCACAGCAAAACAGCCTAGTTACAAAACACATGTTTGGCAAACTGTGCCTGATACCTGCAATAAACATCAGTCTTCCCACATAAACCTAATTTGGAAGTTGCTGCAGAGGATGAGGAGTGTTCATGACCAAGGATCATTTAGCAGCTACTCCTGATTATATGCACTCCTTACCTTTAATTGCAAAACAACTGAATTGCACTAAAATTCGCATTTAAATTTGGCAAGAAAGCATTGCACAAATCCTTGGCTGACTCTTCTTCGTGCAGACACTCAAACAAACTCGAATGACAAACCACTAAGCAGGGAATGAGAAGGGGACACCTCTAATTTTGCTGCTGTAAACCAATTAGCTGGCCACATTTTTAAAGCAAAAAAAAAAATCTTAAAATTGTGTGGCTGGTTGCTATAAGGTTCCTTATGCCTTATATACATTAAGGCCACAACTACCACTTCTTTAACACAACACTCTAAAACACACAACTCAGGACTTTAAAAAGAAATCTGTACGTTTCTGCATCAGCTATAGCCAAAAAAGTGACTTTTCAACACTTGAACAGCAGTTTTACGAGACAACTAAGCCAACTTAACAGTTTCCAGAGGCAGGACTGGCACAGGAGCTGCTCCCACAGCAGTTCCTTTTCTGCTACTTTAAGCTCCTGTGCAGGCTCGTAGCTGGGTTGGACAAGCAAGGAGTGTGAAGAGCTACTGTTTCCCTCAAGGAAGGTGGTTCCATTCCCTCCAAAGGGGAAATCCCAGAGCAGTAGGGATGCATACACCTGGATTCATCAGCAGTTCATCAGCTCATCACACAATCCCAGAATGGTTTGGGTTGGAAGGGACCTTAAAGCTCATCTTCCTCCAAACCCCTGCCATGGGCAGGGACACCTCCCACCAGCCCAGGTTGCTCCAAGCCCCATCCAGCCTGGCCTTGGACACTTCAATCTAAAATAAAAGCTGACTTTAAAGCTGGTTCTAAACTCCTTGTTATAACACTTGGTGACTTAAGGGTACCATGAGTCCAGGATAAATTATAAACCATTTCAGGAGCCTAAAATTCAGGTGTTTCCTGTTGAAAGGTTTGGTTTTGATTAGAAGCATTTTAACCCAATATATTTATCCACTTACTTGTTTAAACCCATTCCTCAATGTTTTCATCCATACTGTGATATTCTTAGTTAAATATTTCCGGCACTACCCTGCCCTTCACGAGCCACTTCAATAAATGGAAAGGAAAACTGGCTCTGGGTGCGTTTTTGTTCCTGTAGCTGCCAAAGGCAGATGAAGAGTCAAACCCAGCTCTCTGTGTGTTGCACAGAGGCATTTAAGCATGCTGTAATTTCCCAATTGTATTTTTCTAAAGAATTTATCAAATTAACTCAACAGAATAGCTTTATATGGGATTCCCAACAGATACACACAGCCAGGACTTGTACACTGCCTTTCCCCTGCGATGCTATTTGTGAGTCATTAACTTCTGTCCTGGGAATAACTGGAAGTGGCTGCCTCCTTATTATCCCTCCCCACAGCTGGAGACCAGAAACATTTGTGCTGCTCTCAACAAACGCTGCCTGAATCCTGCTGTGACAAAGGTTCATCCCAAGGAGGTACTGCCAGTCCACAACATCTGCCTGGAGCACTGCAAAGACTGAGGCATCAAAAACCACAGGCAAACAAAGGGACAGACTTACTTAAACAGCACAAGAAAGATTGGTTCAGGAAAGCCCTGAATTCTTCCTGTCTTTTATGTAAAACCCAATTTTACTGTGTAACACCATAAATCAGCTGGTGGGCCACAGGCATCAGCGGGTTGTTTTTCCTCTAGTAACATATGAGGGGGAAAAACTCAACCAAAAACACCCTAAAAACACCCCCAAAGTTCAATAGCAATCCTTAAATATCAAACTAGGCTGAATTTAGCTTCTGAGATCTGTTCCTTGGTTTTTACTTAAAAATGTGATTTGGGGTCACTTTTGGAATAGGAGCACTCAAAGGGCATCATCCACCACGGGCTCCTTCCTGGAGGAAAAACCTCCTTCCCATAAAGAGTATTTGCTATTCAAGCTGTGGCTATTCCTCCCCTTTTCAGTTTCCAGTGGCCTCTGCTGCCTTCAGCAATGAGTTTAACCCAACTTTTCACATAAAATCCCACAAGTCTGCTCACACCAAGGACTTACCAGACAGGTAACACCTCAGGATGGGACAATCACAGAACCATGGAGTGCTTTGGGTTAGAAGGGACCTTTAGAGGTCATCTAGTCCATCCCCCTTGGAACAACCAGGGGCTTCTTCCATTAGGTCAGGGTGCTCAGAGCCCCACCCAGAGGCTTGGACGTTCCCAGGGCTGGGGATCCACCACCCCTCTGGGCAACCTGTGTGTGTTTTATTACCCCCATGTTATGATCATGCCCATTGTAAGACAGTGACCAGCCCAGATCTACTTCCAGCTGGCTCTTTGTTTCTAACCCCTCATTTGTAAGTCAGGCTCTGCATATCTACTCCTTAGGTATGTATAAATTTTTAAGAGACTCTTAACTCCAGCATTATAGAACACTTTTTAATCTAAACCCACATTAAAAACTGACCTCTGACTGCTGCCTCAGGTTGTCTCTGATACAGTGTAGTTAAAACTCAAGTATCCAGATTGAATCTGCAGTTCTTAACTTTGAACCCACCTTTGAGGCACCACAGTGCTCTTTTTTTCTCTGCTTATTTTCAGGGAGTTATTTTAATGCATTTTCAGAATCAGCGTGCTGAAACACAGAAGAATAACTTAGTAGCTCTGGGACAGACTACAGAAGCAGATTACAGCAAAATATAAATTTTATTAGTCTTACTGTACAGCTCTGTAAATTATCAGTTCCTCAATACTTGCAGAACCCAGCAGAGGGCAGGTTCTGCCTTACTAAACAGCAACCAAACCCATCAGGGACCCTCTCCTGTGATTCAAATGGAAAATGCCGTCACCTGACAGATCAAACACTCACCTTAACAGACACTGGAAAAGTTAGAAATCCAATATTCCCAGAACTCACCCGGAGCTGAACTGGAACCGATTTACAAGACAAACTGCCTTAGACCCACTTCAATGGGCTTGTGAGTCAAACCAAGCACGAGTCACAAATGTAGTTCCCTGGATGATTTAGCTCTGATCTACAGGCAAATTATACATACAAATAATAATTATAAATGCATTCACCACATATCCTTTCCAGCAAGAATGCTGGAGAGAGGATGGAGGATCGAGGTAACCTCCCTGCCCTGTAATCTTCAAATATTTTTAGGTAACTAATATATTTATTTTTATGGAACTAATTTATTTTGTAAGGGAATGCAAGCTCCAGTTAGATACTCGTAGAATGTGCATGGGTGAGGGCAAAGAGCATCAATACTTAAACAGTATCCTCACACCCATCTTTGAGGGTCTCTCTAAGCGGGCATTTACGTATTTCAGCAATGCCTGGCATGCTGTGACTTACAACACGACACAAAGAGAGCAAATACACCAACAGGGCAACTCCATCCAGCTTGCTCAAGTTCCCTGTCCTGTACCTTCCCTCTGGCACACACAGCTCAGCAGGCTCTGCCTGCATCAGAGCATCCCAAGAAGAGAAAAAGAATTCTACACAAAATGCAGAGGTGTTTCACACATCCACTGGATGAAAGTTGCCACTCTATATACTTCCTTTTTGGGTGCCTGGGTTAGTATTTCTGCTGGAATTTCAAATGGATTCATCTCCTGTTTATTTTGACAAAAAAAGTTTTGTTCAAATGCTTGAATGTGTATTAGCATACAAATCCCAGGAAGAAATAATTTCCACTAAAATAATACTTAAAAAAAAAAAAAAGGTGTAACGTCTCTGCAAACACCTTCAGCATCAGTGAAACAGCCACGGCCAGGGCTGGGACAGTGAGAGAGCAAAGGCAGATGTGTTTTAGCAGACAGGCCAGAACAGGTTGAGTTCTGCTTGGAGAAGCCTCGGGAAGGATGCCAAGATAGTGGCAATAATTCTGGTGAGCAAACAAAGATCTGAGTTTCA
The DNA here is from genome assembly GCA_026770055.1 of Myrmophylax atrothorax. NCBI lineage: Eukaryota > Metazoa > Chordata > Aves > Passeriformes > Thamnophilidae > Myrmophylax > Myrmophylax atrothorax. The sequence continues at coordinate 4,804,279 of JAOXXN010000065.1, read as the reverse complement.
ATACTGTGAATAAAACCCCGTTGAGGTGCGATAGCCTCGAGGGTATGTTTCCTCGGAAGAAGAAAGAGCTGAGTCAACATTCCTGGGCACATTTCCTCCTGAATCAGTGTATTTTGGAAAAAAGAAACAGCTCTAACCTGAGATTATGCCTTTTAGCTATGACCTACTGCTGACTTCTTAATTCCCCTACCCATGTAATAGCCAAAATGACTAGAGATTCAGTGTGAGCACCTACAGGAGTGATGAGGGGGGGGGAAAGCCTCCCTCTCCCTTTCCTCAGAGATTACATGGTAAACTGATACTTCTAAACTAAAACCAGCCTTCACACACACTATCAAATGTTAACAGCTGACCAGGAAGGTCTATAAATGCATAAGAACCCTATAGCTTTAAATAATTCAGTTAGCAATGTCTCCCTTTCTCTCTAAAATAATAAATATATATATATATGCAGTGGATGCTGCTGTTGGCTGCAGCTGTCTCATATACACAGGAGATTTCTCAAGGGGTTTATGGCAAATGAACAAGCTGAGGATTCTGCCAAAGGTTGTATTTATCACTTTCAGGTGGAGGGAGAAGCCCCATCTCTGGAGCACCTCGTGGTTCCTCATGTGTGTCCATGACAGACACCAGCACTTGGCAGCACCCAAACCAGCAGGAAGTGTTAAACTTCAGGTGTGCTTCCCACCCACTGCACTACCATTAAATTCCTAAGGGCAGGTGCCAAACCACATTTGCATCAGTTTCCAAAGGTTTCAGTAAGAATGAAAATATTAAGAATGCTAAACTGTCAACAGCTGTAAAGCACAAGTTCTCACTGCCACAAGCTCTTCTCGCATATTCCGTCCATCTGCTTCCTTTCCAGCGCTGCTGTTGGAAAGTGCCCTTTTGTCCTGCCCTCGGGCAAAATCCAACATGGGGAAAGCTGGTGGTCACTGATCTGTGCATCCCTGCCATCTGCACCCTCCTGCAGCCCCTGGGGCTGCCCCAACCTCCTTGTGCCCACCTCTCCCACCAGCACCCCCCACCCTGCCTGACCAACCCCTCAGCAGCATCATTAATAATTTACCAGCTGCAGGAGACAAAGAAAACAGTCTAGAAACAGTACGGTGGGGCTGCTAAGATTCTGCCAGGGTTGTGAAGCTGATAAAAACACCCAAAACACAGAGCTTGTGAATTTGGCACACAGCAAAAGGAGTAAAAACTCAAAATCAGGCGTAGACAAAACCCTTCAACGGGCACAGGAGAGATGAGCAATGAGACCAGAAACTGATACATACTTAGGAGTGCAGCTTGTCACAGCTGTCAGGATAAAATAAATTTACAGGGTTTATTTTTCTGAAGCAAATTGCTGTAATATAATTTACTACTTTGAACGCCTTGGTGTTGGGAATTTGACAGATTCTCATTGAGCATATTGCTTTGTGGTTGTTACTTTCACAGTAAGCCTGTTATATTATTATTTATAACCAATTAGAGCACTAATTACTGTTTTACTAGTTTGTTATGTCCTGGAAAATACTGGGTAAAGGAAAGAGAAAAGCTATGGAGAAGAAGCAGCAGTTTTGATCATTTAATTAGGCTGGCTACCAGGGTCTTCCCAACTGCCAGAGATGACAAACCAGGGAAGGGGAAAACAGGACACCTCAGCTTCAACCAGAAACTACAGACAACACAAATATTTAGCTTTTAATTACAAGAGTTTGGAAGATTGCTACAGGCTATGACCTGCACATTCCCCATTTCCCTCAGAGCAGGGACCAGATGTCCACACATGGTGTTGGGGTGTGTGTGGCATCCCTGAGTCCAGCATCTTGAGGACGCAAATTATGAAGAACTGCAAGGAAGCTCTTACAGTTCTGTATTCATTTAGACATACCAGCAGGTCCCTCAAGAAAATGAAAATACCCTCTAACCTCTGCAGCAGTTGGACTGTTCAGATCTTGCAGATAAAAGCAATTTCATCAACAGTTTTCCATAGGAAACTGCTGCAAAAGAGAAGTGTTGTGTGAAACTGGCAGACAATCACACCATACATTCGGCTTGATTTTATTTGGTAAAGCCAAACCCAGTCTCCAGCATGTAAGAAAGTAATGCCCTCTACAAATGCCTGTTTATTGATGGCATGGATGGAAACAAATATCCCTTCAGAGTCCTCACTGCCCAGCCCTTCCAGCAGGTCAGTCAGCTTTCTGGAACAGCCCATCTGGGAAGGCAGAGTCAGCACAGGACTGCATCGAGATGTTCCTCACAACACTCTCAAATTAATCAATGCCTGCCCTTTAGGATTGTAATGGATTTAGGACATAAAATTGTCCTGCCATAAAACATGCAGTGGAGCACATAAATCTAAACTGCCTTTGGTATTAATACCAAACTCCCTGCTCACATGCATTTCTTCCTCCAGCCAAGTGACTCATGCAAATCCCACTGTCGAGTCCTCAGTCACACAGCTTTTCATACAATGGTTTGGGTTGGAAGGGACCTTTAAAGCTCATCTTGTGCAACCTCCCTGCAATGATCAGGGTCATTTCAACTAGAGCAGAGTGCTCAGGGCCCTGTCCAACCTGATCTTGAATTATTCCATGGATGGGGCATCCACCACTCTCTGGGCAACCTGTGCCAGGATTCCACCACCTTCATTATAAAAGGATTTCTCTCTTACATCTAGTCTACTCTCTAATAGTTTAAAACAATTACCCCTTATCCTATTGCTACAGACCCCATTAAAAAGTCTGTCCCCACCTTTATTACAAACCTCCTTTAAGTTTTGAAGGGCTTCACTAAGTTCTCCCCAGAGCCTTCTGTCCTCCAGGTGACCAGCCCCCAGCTCTCTCAGCCTGTCCTCATACACCAGGGGTCCCATCCCTCCCCTCCCATCGTTTCTTGTTCCCTTTATAGGCAATCCAGTGCATTTCGACTCTGTGGCCTCAAAAATTAATTCAGTCTGCTGTGGACAGTAAAACAGCCAGTTTGAGGCTGAAGATGGAGATCTCTATGAAAGTAACCTGCAGAAGAATCAAGAGCTCTAAGCAAATCTCTAGTCCCCTGACTCACTATGGTGAGCAGCCCAATCAAGGGCACCCACGTTTGCCCCAAGCACAGGAGGCAGGGGTGGGCAGGTGGAAGCATTCAGTGCTGCTGTCACCTCATTCTCTCCTTTGAAACCACTCACAGAGAGTCAGGAACTTCTGTACACATATAAAATCCAAAAACCCTGTGGTGGGAACCAGATCTTCCTGACCACACCAGGATACACCTATCCAAAACACCTTCCTCTGAGCTGGCCACTGCCTCAGGCATTACACCAGCCACACTGTGGATCTTCAGTCTCCCTGCAAAATACTCATGGCTGGGTTGTCCTGAAAAGCCTCTCTAAGAAACCAGGCAAAACTCTGAAAGGTTTTAAATAGCTTATTTCTCTCCTGTTGGCAGAGCATCAGGCCAAGAGAATGATCTTGGCAGTGAATATTTGACATCATTAAATATTCATGTTCATAAAGAAGCACAGAACTTTTAATTAAGTCTGTCTTCAGCAGTTTCCAGGTAACTTGAAAAATTAATACTGCCAATATAAATTAGCCTGGCAGCACCAGGGGCCTGGTTTTGCTCTTTGTATACAATGGCACTGTGCATATTGTACAGATAATTACTACCAGAATGGGTATTAATAGACAGGTAACCACTACAAAATTAGTCACTGATTGCTTCTTTATGCACCTGTTTTCCCACCACATGTATCGGTTTTGCAATAAAGTGGCTCAGGAAAAGTCAAATGGAATGGAAATCGCAGAGGGAACTCATTGGCAGGAGATAAGCACAGGAGCTGATATTGATTGCATTGGTTTCCAGAGCACATTAGCATCAAATGAGCGCAGCTGACCTTGAGAGCCTGCAGGAGTCACAGGAAGGAGTCACTTTAGGGATAAGATTGGGTAAGTGTTGTGCTTCAGCTCAGCAAAAGGCCTCGACAATTTAATAATTGTTTTGCTTTTACTTTGTAGCAAAGCATAAATGACAATGCCTATGGTTTGTGGTAACAGCTGGCCTCAATCTTAGAGGTCTTTTCCAACCTAAGCCATTCTGAGATTCTGTGATTCCATACAAAGCAGTAATTCCTTCTGGTTTTACTCACGAGGTTTCCATTTCAATAACTGAATGCTGCTTCGTGCAATTAAAGAGCATATTAAGAGAGAATACCTGTAAAAAGAATGTATTCCCGTTTACTGCTTTTAAAGAATATTGTTTCCTATTTCCTGAAAGAGGAGAAATACTAATTAAAAGAAAAATAAAATCTTCTAATCCCAGTGCACACTTGGGTCACCACCTCTTGCTGCCATCCTTTAAATCCATAAATAAGGACTTGAAACACAAAGAGACAGAGGTGGTCGCTGCATCACAGGCTGAAGACAGGGAAACTGGTTTAGTTCATTTGTGGAAGTTCATTTCACAGCTGAATTCCTTTTTACTATTAACTTTCCATTGGGCCATATCTGAAATTGTTTAGACCCACATAAATCTGGGGGTTTGATTGCCAGTCTGGCTATCTGACTGCTCAGCTGTGCCAGAGACCCGTCACTGTCTGTGCCTTCAGCCTACACACACTAATCCTCTTTTTCAGCAATTAAAAAAAGGTTTAAAAAATGGACCTTGCTGTTTTTCTTAAGCAGCATGAAGCCAGCCTTCTGATAGCACACCATGTCTTTCTGTCATTAATAAGTATGACTGTTAATTAGTTGGCTAACCACTTTCCCCATCTATCATCATAGTTTCAAAAAGCAAGTCATTTATTGGACTACAGACAGTACCAAGTAAGAAAATGTTCATTTGGTGTCATGAGCAAGTCCACTGATTTCAGCATTTATTTAAAACCTTGTTTTCTGCCCTTTTTCAAGAACAAGGTACTTTGCCAGGACAAACGAAAGAGGCCTGAGGTCAGTGAACAAACTAAGGTAGCACTTTTAAATTACAGATGCAGCTTCACCATTAGGACAAATTTTATTTTCTTAAATACTGTATTAGACCAAGAGTAGTATTTCTGTGTAGAGGGCAAATATTTTGATAATTACTAAAGCGATAAAATTTTGTACTTTTTTTATAAAGAGAACTTTCTTGGGAGAACACTAAACTGCACAGCATTTTATATAAGCAGTGCTTTCTGCTCCAAGCTCCCCAGTTGACTTTCAGGAGTCAGCCCAAATGGGAAAGATTGTGTCATCTTAGACAGTAAATATGAGCCTTAAGTAAGATACCAGGTGGCTTGGAGCTCAAATCAATGATAGCATCCAATTATTACAAAATAAAATGACCCTCTGAAGAAAATGGCTCCCATGGGCACCACAAATCAGCGAGACATGTTTTCTTCTGGCATGTTCTGCATTTTAAGTCCCTACAAATGTTACTAATAACCTGTCATCCTGCCCAAGAATAGATGATACCTGCTGGAAGCACCTGCGAGTTCATGAGTAAGCATGTTATAGCTAAAGTGACCAAATTATTGAGGCCAACACTCAAAACTTAATTTTTAGTAATGTATTGCAGGAACAATAGACAAATAATTCACCGCAGCAACCACTTAGACAAATAAGCAAACAGGACATCCTAGGAAATGCCCTGGGC
>JAOXXN010000065.1:4784479-4798613 GCA_026770055.1 Myrmophylax atrothorax | reverse complement strand
AGCCTTTGGCAGAAATTATAAGGTTTGCCAGACATTGATTGAGAATCAGGGGAAGGGTGGGGGGGGAAATAAAAAAGTCCTAGGCCACGATTTGCCTTTGCTCCAATTCCCAGAGCAAAGGGTTGGGGTGTCACATCTGTTCCATGGGGGAACTCAGACAGTAGGGTTTTCCTGACACAGAGTGGGAAGAACAGATTTAAAATTCAATATAAAAAACTGGATGAAAAAAAACCCCCAACCAAATAAAGGCAGTTTGCCACTCCTAAGTTAATGCAATTATTAAATCAGTACAGAAGCAGGTTCCTCTGGCTACATGTCAGGGCAGCAAAGCTTGATTTATAGCAAATTCAGTATCTTAGTTCTACTCATACTGGGTTTCTATCACCAGATAACTGAATGCCTTTAGTAGTTCCACTGAAATGGAAATAAAACAGAAAAATTATTTGGAGAATACCCATGCGTGCTATTAACTTATATTTTTTTTACTCCCTGACAACTAATAAATGAATAAATAGTTAAATCCATTAAATAGCCAAAAGAAGTTCAGTGAACCAGTTCCTGTTCAGAAAGCAATACTGCAATTATGCTGAACTTTCTCAGATGCAGAATCAAGCTAATCTTTTCTGACTCAAAAACACATCAGTTCTTATTGCATTTTATGGCAGCGAACACCAACAGTTCAGTGATACAAACAAGTCCTGTCTCGGCACCACTGCCACTGGGAATGAGTTAATTGCAAGAACAAATTAAACATTAATCATTTAAGTGATTTAAATTTAAGTTGTTCGTACTGTTGCATTGCTCATTTCGGCATTAACATATGAAGCAGCTCCAAGCCATTACAGCAATAAGCCAGGGAGAGGAAAACAAAGCTGGGCTGTTTCCTTCCCTCCTGCCCACACAGGGATATCACAAACCCTCCTCCTTGCACACAAAGTGATGTGAAATGTGGATTTGATGAACTATACAAGTATTTCACCTGTCTGCAGGTGGGTTTGGGCTGCACCAGCCCGCGCCTTTTCCCCTCGTGTCCCAAACAGGGACACCGGCACTGCAGCCACAGACACACCTGGCACTGCAGGTGGTTCCTGACCCTGGGGTTCTGCTCCAGCAGCACAGACAGAGGAACAGCAGCTGGACCCTCCCTGCCTCTCTCCAGCACAGGGACTGGCTGGGCTCTGCTTGTCTGGCCAAGCCACTGAGGTACTGATGTCACTGCATGGGGGATTCTCTCCTGCCCTTCCAGTTGTAGCCATGGTTGTCTCACAGGGATGCAAAGGGATGGGAAAGCAAAACTGCCCACATTTTACTGCACAATTCTGTATATAACCATGTGGGAGACACTACAGGTAATTCCCTCAGCTTTCAGTTTACCTGATTGGCAGAAAAATCACAGATGCATGGCAAGGAAGACTCTGGCTCTGTGACTGCCCTAATCTCCTGATAAACCTCCACTGTCCCACTGGAAATGTGAAATCCACCCCCTGCATGGTAAGAATATTTATACCCAGGCTTTTAGGTACCCCAATACAAATGTTTGCACATTTGTCTGCAGCAAACAGGTTTAGCAGAGAGCATTCAGGAAAAAAGGCATGTCCTTTGTGTCCACACATACAAACCACACTGTACTTGTTTCAAGCCTTTTCTCTGATCAGCATCTCTTTCTAAATTACTTTCATTTCCAACTCTTTCAGAAAAATACCTACTTCTAATTGATTTTATACCCACTCAATCATAATGAGCTAACACACTCTAGTTCAGCTGTTATGCCTAGACTCAGTCCACTGGATTATGTGTATCATAATATAATGTGTATGTAACTAACTTTCTCCTCCATATATGGAATATATCAATACAATGTGTATGTAACTTTCTCCTCCATATATGCAATATATAAGTGACCAGCAGCTTGCAGCTCTGCTGTTTTCCCTCCAGGGATCTAAAACTGTTCTATAATGGGGAATTTAACTTCAAAGTGCTTCTGTGAATGAGATGCAGCTCTTGATATTTCCCCCCGTTCCATATACAATGAAGCCATAGCAAAGCAGGAGTACATCAAAGGTCAGGCAGAAGTGCATTGATGTGGCTGAGAGAGTCCTCCGTGTTCCTTTTGCCTCAAGTGCAGCAGCATCAAGAAGCAATTCTCATTAAGTGTGGAGTATATTCAGGTAAACGAACCTGATCCCTCAAGGATTCATAGGCCTTAAACCATTTCAAGCTGCAGAGACCTTTTGACTGCAGTGATTCCTTGCACTTGAAATGGTGGTATTTGAATTTCTGGAAAAGAACAGAATTAATTTCTCCTTCTATTGCCACAGAACATGTACTGAGCAGATGGGCCCCTCTGCCCAGAGCAAAAGGGGGGATGTTTCAGCCACATACCCTGGCACCTCTGCAGCACCAAAACGGAGAGAAAAGAACCTTCCATAATAGCATAAAGCATTCTATTTCCACTGCAGTTTTCTTCAGAGGAAGTTTCCATCTTACGTAATGCAGGAGGTGAGAAGCAACTCAGGTCAGCTCCTTTTCAGCCATAAAGAAAAGAGATGAGTCCAAAAGAGGAGCCTGAAATTGCAGCTGATACACACCTACCTGCAACAAGTCGAAGAATGTATCAAACTATTCACCAAGAATCAATGCTTTTCATTAAGTTCTTTGATTCCCATGAATTCCCTATTTGTTTGGGGGTTTTCCCACCTCTAGTCAGAAGAATATTTCAAACTGCAGTTTCCCAGAAGCAAAATGTCTGTTCCCCTCTTGCTTGGCTGAAACACATTTCCTGGAGTTCAATAAATAACTAAAAATCAATGGTAGCAGATGCCGTAAAGCACCGACACCCCTGCCAGAGCTCCACCATGAGGTCACACCACCAGGGAGTCACCACCTAATGACCTCACCTCGCTCACTTAATGAACAGCACAGAGTCATTCATTAGGGTGTTACCATACCCAGAATCACTAATTCTTCCAACCACAGTCACGCTGTGCTCCCTTGCACTGCCACCAACTGCATTTTAAATGCCAGCAGGGAAAGAAACTGCTCTGAGAGCCACCAGAGCTGCGATCAAAGCGCTTGGCTGGCACTGCCGAACCATGATTTATTAATACGGAGTAAAGAGAATGCAAATAAACTAATTATAAAATGGGGCTTGTAAGAGCCAAATTCCCAAAGTAAAACTTTAAGCAATGTTCAAATGATTATCCATCTAATTAGGAACACGGAGCCACATACCAGTGGCCTGGTAGTCAACTGCAGTGTAGTCAACATTTAAAATACAGAATCAGAGACTATTCTGACTTGGAAGGGACCCACAAGGATCATCGAGTCCAACTCTTCAGTCAATGGCCCACACAGGGGATTGAACCCATGACCTTGGCATTATTACAAGCAAGATTTAACCAACTGGGCTAATCTCAGGCTCATGTGTGGTATGTCAGCAGTGCAGGAGTCAGGTGGTGGTTGTGCTCAACCCAAGAATAAAAAACATCTAAAGCAGTGTAGACAATTCCATCCTATCCATGGAGAACACCAACACAGCCCATTGGGCACACTGCCCTCCCACTCTCCAGTGTGGGGCATAAAGTCCCTTTTCTGGCTTTTCTATCCCTTCTGACAGAGCAAATGATGAGCTCTGCGCTCTCATACTCCACTTACACACAAAAAATCCTGAATTCATGAAAGAATCTGCTTCCAGCATTGGGAAAATCATTTAAAATAATCATATTTTATCACTACAGGAAATGGCAGCCTGTCTCAGAGCAGCTTACATCTCTGAGGGGATATCAGCAGTCCTAATGGTCAGAAGACCGTGTGCCTGTACTGCCTGCGGGCAGGGGCAAGTTTTATACACAAGGGCAGTGCAGAAGTGACTTACATTAGAGATTTCAACAGTTCTAGTTTTTCCACCTTCAAATAAAAAGGTTCACTAAGCTTTTTAATTGCTGCAAACCTACTAAGACTTCTGAAGTCTTTTCTCTATTTTCGTGGCACCCAGAGTGCCAGTTCAGTGAAGTCTGTAAATAAGAGTATTTATTTTAAAATTAATAAAGTTAAGCACTCAGTTTTAGAGGTTAAATCCCTCTGTTTTCAGCAGTATTTGTCAGTAATTAACCAGACAGGATGTGCATTTACAGCAGCAGATCACTGTCAATATTCACCAAAGCACAGTGTTTGGAGGGAAAACAAGTTCAACAACGTATATACCTATACTATATTATATACCTATATACCTATACTAACCTATATACTTTGTAATTCAGGAAAAAAATGTATTTATTGGTTTGAATTCCACCAACAAGGTATTGACTAAAGGAGATATTAATGCCCACATCTAATTTTAAGCACCACATAATGGGTGAGGCTTAGCATGTGCCCATGGAAATGGAGATGGGTGTCTCTACACCCCTCTCATGGTAAGGTACTACAGTGGAGATGCTGGGACCCTGCAGGGCAGAACAAAGAGGGGAAGAGAAAAAAAAATTTAAAAAACCGCAAATCATTGATACACAACAACAAATCAGAACCCAAGAAATTCCCTGACAATTGCAGTGAACAACCTCTCAGCCCAGGGCCACTTAAAAACCAAGGAGACCAAAAGAGCATACCTGGACTCAATTAACTTCCTTTGCCTTGTATCAAAACCACTTTCATGAAGAACTCTGCAGCAGTATGTCCTTTTAGCAAAAACTCTGGCTCCCCAGGAGACTCTGCCCTTGGCTGAATTCAAGCTTCAACACCAGACCACCATGCCCTGAAAACCCTTCAGTTTAGACAGATGAGACTATTTCTCAGTTTAGAGGCACAGAATCAGCTGCCAAATTGCAAATGTTATACTATATACAAAGTATACACTTTAAAAAAATAAATCTTCAAACACATTAATTTGTGTGAAAACACAAACAGTATTTGCTGTCTTTTAAAACTGCTCATTTATTTACAAAGAGGTCATGGGGACCTTCAGGGATACAACCACAACAGCTGTCTCTATAGAAGTGCCAGCCTTAAAGCTAACAAGCTGATAAATTGATTAGAGTTTAGGTAGCCCCACAATTGAACTGAGTTATAGTAAGATCAAGACTTGGAGGACTGACAAAAACTCTTACTATTGAATGCAGCAATTGGGCTGGAGGTGAAGGACACAGGCCAGCACAACCACCCCACTGAGGGGCGAAATAAAGGCAGGCCAATGGGTGATGGGTGGGAAATGTACCGTTATATTGGACAAGGACCCATTATATCTGACATTTGTGACCGACCAGAGTCACATTTACAACAGCACTGGCAGTCCTGCCTACCCTGTAGTAGAGGTAAGAAGAGATTTTTCTACCTATTTAATGCTTCGACAACACAGAAATAATAAAGGTGCCAACACATGACAAAATTATTCAGCTGCCTTGTTTTTAATTAAAGCACAGTACAGCTGAATTCCATGGAATAATATCTATCTTCCACAATTGCACAGACTTGATTATTTTAGTACCAAAAATTCCCATTTGACTCAAACAGATCCATCTCGGAATGGCAATAGATTCCTTCTGCAGCACTTCTGCTGGGAGAGACACCATTTCCCTGATTTCTAGACAGATCCCATTTAAAACTACACTCCATTGAGTAAATAATTAAGGAGCATAAACTGAGATTAGAAAAAATGCTGTATATAAACTATGCTGTGCCCTGAAATCTGCAGTTACCTATGGCAGAGACAAAACTCCTGCACGAGGAGCTAAGCTGGGCTCCCAAACCTGGACTAAAACCTTCAGCCCTGCAGAGCAGTGATGGAATGAAAAATATTAGCATAATATTAGCTTGTAACTTGAGCAAGCATGACGTGGGTGAAGCATGGGAATACAAAGCAGTTTGCACCAAGACACAGTTATTCCAACACACAAAGCAGCATATTAATTGTAAAAAGAAGAGACATGTCCTGAGAAGTCACTTATGATCTGGTTTAGAAAATACATATGCTTTGTACATGTTTTAAAATAATTGTCCTCACCACCCAAAAGCAACAGTCCCACAAGGCAATCCAAGTGCAGTTGGTGTTGGGGATGGAATGCTAATCCTGGAAGCACAATGTCTGCATATGAATGAGCCCCTCTTTGGGTCCCCAACATTTCATAATCTCTGGTAAATGCCATAAGCAGGGGCATTTTCTCCAATGCTGCTGCAATCAGGAATATGCTTCCTCATGGATTATCTACAATAAACATTTCTTTTGTGGAAAGGAATATTATTGGTCTCCCTCAGTACAGGCTGGAAATTTGAAAGTGTATTTTAAGCTAATGGTGGGTCTTAATATTTTTATATCAAAATAAAAAAAAACCCAACCACTTTGCAGCTGAATACATCTTAGTTTGTGCAAGAATTAGGCTGGTTCTGTCTGGCCATGGGGTAAAATCAATCAGGAGCAGCATTGAAGTTTCTTCCTACACACCCCAGATCACCACCCAACAAACCCCACCAGGCTGCAGGGCTTCTCCCCTCCTTTCCACTGCAATCCTCTCCATCATCCAGGCTGCTCACAGAGGAATCTGTGCTCAGGAACTGTAATTGCACAGTGGGAAACTCAATAAACCTGTATCTCATCTGAAAGAGAAGCTGGTAATGGCCTGAAAGAAATGGATCTCTGTGCAGAAGGAAACAAGACAGTGTCAGATGTATTGCTAACCACTCTGTTAAAAAAAGAAAAAAGTATGTTATTTTTTGGTTTTTTGGAAGGCTTTTGCATGGGTTTTGGTGGATTTTTTTTTTTACATTAACATTGAGCAAAGATTGACAAAAAGCCCGTAATTTTTCAGAAAAAAAAAAGCAGCCAATTTTTTTTTGCCAAAATAAAAAGCTATTTTTAAAGTTGTTCATATTTTGGAAGCTCCACACTGCAGGAAGAATGCTGGCGGATCAATACATACTCTCACTATCAAACTAATCTTCAGTGGCTTCTGAATAATTCAGGCTCATTAGACTTCCAAGCTGTCTGGCCTAAAGGTCACACGAGACGTGCATCAATCTATCAGAAAGGTGGCAAACACCCTTTTCATCCCTCTTCCATCCACACACTCTGTATTTGTACACAATAATGCATGTTTCAAAGTTCAGTTAAATCATAATCAAGTCTGCAACTTCTGTCCCAAATATATTGAATATATTTGGTAAAATAAAAAAACCAATAACAAACAAACAAAAAACCCAAACAAACAAAAAAACCCCAACCAAAAACCAAGGACAAAGCCCCAAACCACAACACACACATGGGGAACAGGGGGAGTACAAGTAAAAGACTCTTTAAAGTTATTTTGTACAAGGCTACAGAGTGGTTTGGGATTTTTTTGTTGGTTGGTTGAGTGGGTTTTTTTAATTAAAAACTCACAACAAGCTGACTAGGTGAAATAAGGATATATTCAGAGAAATATTACCAGAACAGAAGCACTTGGATGAAAGTATTTGATTTACCAACTGTGTTACTTAAACCTTCATTAACCAGGGGCTTCAGCTGCTCTTGCCTTTTGTTCCATTTTGCCATCTTGGCAAAGACTCTGCTGTCCCCTCACAAAATCGCTGTTTTGGCTCCTCAAACTGACACAAAGACACCCCTCAGGTACAGCCCCGTCCTCTGCCATGGCAAAGCTCTTCTAAATGACACCCTGTAACCTTTTCTTCTGGGATGTAAGGACACATCACTAAAGAATTACGAGAGGATGTGGTCCAGCTATTTCTACTTCCCAAAGCGCTGCCACATCAAAGCCAAAAATAACTCAGAGATGATACCTGAGCTGTGGTTCAGTGGAAGGAGTTTCAGTCTGGACTGCCCTCCAAGCCTGGTTATACGTCACATTCAGGTGCCCACTCCTGGGGAGATGCTTTATCTAATTGCTCGTTATTTGTGTAAATATGAACTTCTTCATGCAAAACAGGAAATCAAGAAGGGAACAATGAGAACATAAGCAGCACCTTGTGTACAACACACAGTGTCACTGTTCATTCTCTCATAATGTACTGAGGGACATTTATAAAGCTCAGAGACAGTAAAATTGAAAATGGACCAACAAATTCTACCCACTTAACTGCACGGTGGGTCACACAAGTCAAAAACTTGATATTCAGTGCTAAATTTGATCATTTCCCAGGCTACATTTACTTTATTTACCTCTTTTAAGGATTTTTTTTAAAAAAAGGAAGGAAAAAAAAAGCATTTATGTGAATAAGCAATGAGCTGATGAAGGAGCAGAAATGCCACATGACAAAAGTCCTTGAACTGTGCTCAGTGGGACATTTATCAGTGAAAATTAGGATCAAGTATTTTGGATTATCAGATCCTGGAAACATGGGCCTAAGGAAGCACATAAGCAAGAGAAACATGGGTTTTCAGACAGATCACACAATAATGTCTGTGCCTGTTCAGCAGAGTTCCTTTACAGAGGGCAAACAGTCCAAAGTGGGAGAGGAGCACTTTTCCCACCTTAGTGTGAAATCCTATTTGATATATGGGGGGAAAAAAATTATCAGATCTGGAGCAGTTTTTAAAAGAGCAGCACTAACCTTGGAAAGCAGAGATCTTGTCTCCAGTGGACAAATCACACATCATTTCAAACTATGATTTGAGCTGAATGCAATAAATGACTTGAAAAAATTGAACCTCGCATCATTGGTTGCCAAGAGAGAACTGGCAGTGACAGTTCCTTCAAAACCATTCCTGCACCTCCCTGAATGAGGAGAGCTGAGGTATTTCAGTACCTGCTAAGCTACAGCACAGACCAGAAAGGGCAATGGCCAACTGCAAATTTGGTTGGTGCAAGATAAATGCCAGTCTGAAGAAGAAAACAGAAAGGAATTAAGAGCTGTTAAGAGAAATTAGGGCATACATCACACATCTGCGAAATGTTGACATTTCCTGTGGCCTCAAATAGCTGAAGGTATTCAAAAATGCATTCTTTCCCCTCCTACTGGCTACAAAATTGAGTCCAGAGCAGGAGGAGGCATCTATTTCCATTTGCAGGGTCTCTCCCACACTGTAGTTGCACATCTTTCTCCTGGTTATAATGTCTCATCTTAACACGTGTTTCCCCATCTGGCTGATGCTGTTCAGCTGCAGACACAATTAATCCATATCCAGGCAGTCAAAAAGTCCACCACCTCTGCCACTTCCCCCATCTGGGCCGTGGCTGGAAAGCAGGAGCACTTAAACCCCTCAAGGCACTTGAGGACCAACCCCCTCCACCACTTTCTCCTTTTCTCTTCGGACTTCATTTTGCCCAACACATTTGGAATTACTGCAAGTACAGAGCGAGACTAAAAGGAGTCACCTCCAGCTTGGAGGGTATTTCTGCTCCACACGCCTTTTCAGAGAGCACAATCACACACATGGCACATGTAGCTTCAGTGTTTAAGTGTTTCTCTGGAAACTCCTTTTAGTTGAGGAATATGCTTTTATTTATATAACAATGCAGATTAAGGTGGGATAAGATCTCATTAAAACAAACCTTCAACCCTTCACTATGGACATGTAACATTTTCAGCCTTGATCAGAAAGCAAACTTCATAGGACAGACTTTTTTTAATTAAGCAATTTTATGAGTTTCTGTTAAAGTCTCAATCACCCTCTTAACTCAGGGGCTCAGGTTCTGCATTACTGCTCCTTGGGCTTTACAAGCACTGAGTTCCTGCCTCCCCACAGCACCCCAACCCTGGGCAATGCTATGACCCCCAGGCTGAACTGACTCAACCCCATAAAACCTCCTTTCAAAATCCTCTACAGCTGTCTTTTCATTGAAGAAGTACTTTCCAATCCCATTATTCCTTAAACCCTTCATAATCCAATCAACCCCGGCAGCATCATGTCAGATCCCTCTGTCAACACTGTAACCCTGTGATATTTCATTCGGGGAAAGTGCAGCACTACTTTCCACGTCCAGAAAAACTCTGACTCCTACCCTTGACCCAGCTTTGTTCCAGATTCATCCTCCTTCAGCATAACCACATTAGGAAAACTGACTGTCTCTTCCACACATCTTCATTTTACATCGGGTAAAAAGTAAAAACTCAACTTCTGCAGCTACTTCTAAGGGAATAAAATCCTTGCCATAATGCAGACAATAATTTGGTGTACACCTCTAGTTTTGCTGGAAAAGTACAACTTCTTTGGGTTATCAGTGGAGTGAACTATAAAGGTGGATTTCCAAGAGTTATGGAGTTGTGTTTACTTTTCCACCTCCTATTTTTGTGGTAGTAAACAGCCCATAAAGCAAACCCCCAGGGGTACATTTACAGGACTACATGGGTGATTCCATATTATTACTGTTTGTGCATATTCCTGGCAGTCTGTAAGGAGGGAACCCATGGATTTGTGCTGCTCTAGTCTTCACCTGGAACACACCTGGACAGGGACAGACAGCTCTAAGTGGGCACAGCACCAGATCCCTTGTATTTCTGCTGAGTGGACACAGCAACCACCCAAATTCTCCTGAGCAAGGTTATATCACTAACATTTTCACCTGCATCGATCAACCTCCCCCAGAAGCATCCCAGGACCAGGGACCCACACCCAGGGTGATGCAGTTAGTTAATGTTATAACTTATTTATTTCTCAGTAACTTGTGAGATACACCTCTCAAGAGTCCCAGCTTTAATTGTGCTGTTTCAAGCCAAATGGAAAGAAACCCCAATAATATTCAAGAAGTGAACTCTATTCTCTGCAAGATTTTATTAACTGGAAGGTGTGCAAATAATATTTGAATTGCAGGCATGAAAAACTAGCTCACATATAATGCAGAGCAAATTGGAGCACTGTGCCTGACTGGAATGGCCAACAGTGCCCTGAAACTGCAGCCACCACACAGGAACCAAAAACCAAAACTGCTTCTTCCTTCTGCCACCACCAGACTAAGGAAAAGAGATGATAAAGAGGATTGTAACTAATATGTTCATCTTTGGAGGGTTAAGAAACCCCTGTAAGACATATGAAGGAGTCAAATTGAATTTTTACATGGTTTTGATCAAGGTTTCATCATCCTCAAGGGATTTCTTAATTTCACTGATGTTAACAGCAAACTAAAGAGAATCACAGAATCATTGAGGCTGGAAAAGATCTCTAAGATCAAGTCTAACTGTAAAATTACCTCAACTGTTTTATTTATTTACAAGAAATATGACCTTTTAAGAAAGAATGCATTTATTAGCTTTTATTGTTTATGTGCCTTAATGTCCTTTATGAGAAGCTTCTACTTGAATGCATTCCAAGACCAGCAGAAAAGTCCAAAGTCCCTGGTCCAACACAACAAGGATTTTGCAAACCCATGACGTGTTCCTGCTTCTTATTTGGCACTTCAGGTATATTTCAGGAGCATTATATCCATTTATCATCCTCCTCCCAGTCCAAAAGAGAACACAGTCCTGTAACCATAGAAACACAGATGTTCCCATGGACATTTTCTGCCTATTATATTTTAAAAAAAAGAGCCCCCTCTGCTCTCTCCACCACACTGCCTCAACCCCAGCTGAAAAGAAAAATCCCATGTCCATTTTAAACCAGTGCAGGAGGTCACAGCCCTTTACCTTCCCTCTCTTCTGAGATGAATACAGGAATTCAGCACGGCTTGGCCTGGGAACCTCGAGCCCTGGGATCTATAAAATTGCCATTTGGCACAATTAACAGCTGAGCATCAGAGAGAAAGCCAACAGCCCTGCCATGCCACCACCCACTCCCTGCAGGAGTGCCCAACACAGCCCATGGCACCCCAGGAACACTGGTCCCATCTTGGCCAATTCTCTTATTTCCTCTTAAAGAATTGCCTTATTAAAATAAGCAGAGTGCAGCTGTGGGATATTAAGGTTTAATCCCACCAATACTAAGAGAAATAGGAGGTATATCGACCATACATTATAGCCCTCAAAAAATGAGATCATTATTCACTGTTTGAAGATACGTGTTTCTCACTCAACAATGAAAAGCTCCACACTTAAAAAAATAAAAATCAGTTCATACTCTCCATGGCCAAAGCAGTGAAAGC
This sequence comes from Myrmophylax atrothorax, assembly GCA_026770055.1. NCBI lineage: Eukaryota > Metazoa > Chordata > Aves > Passeriformes > Thamnophilidae > Myrmophylax > Myrmophylax atrothorax. Next base: position 4,786,611 of record JAOXXN010000065.1, on the reverse strand, counting down.
CAAAACAGAGTCTTTAGTTAAGATTGATGGGTGGTTTAGCTGCTGTTCAAAAAAAATAATACATCAAATTAGATCCAAGAAAAATCAGGAGCAACAGCTGTTTTGTCTGTTTCCAGAATCTGCTTTTACTCAGATAATGCATCCTGAAATATTCAACAACCCAAATATTACACAGTGGCTTTAAACCTCTGAAAACTCAAGGTATTCCCCAGGCAAAGGATGAAGTGCTTTACTCCATACACAATTACACATTTACTGAAGTCAGATGCTCGGAAGAATAAAAATCTACCCACACCAGCTCCCAGCAATACAATTTAATAACTGTAAATCAGCAGAGCATTATAAACAACTTCAGGAGATACAACACTGGCTTTACTGAGCATAATACTTCAAGGTAATTAAAGATAATGATTGATGCAAACCTCTAGTCAGACATGTACAAAAAATGGACACTAGTCCACATTAACATAAAGAAATTAGAGAAAACAGCGCAGAGAAGTTAAAATATCAGAACTGTGAAGCTCCTAGAGGAACTTTAATGATACCTATTTTATGTCTCATGCAATATATCACACAAGTTAGTATATTCACATTAATTCCTGATGCATATGCAACATTAGTAATGACAAACTTGCTACCCTTGGATCTCATGAGCTTTGCTGTTCCCTCATGTGAAGTTTTTTTCACTGCTGTACATTATAAAACACACAAAGCCCCTCTGTCACTGAGGAACCATTTAGTTCTTAGAACAAAAGCTGTTCACTGTGGTGCAGCCTTTTCAAACATCGTAAGAAAATTCTGCACATATTCATTCCCAAAGTGCCTAATCAGTCAACATTTAAAAAATAATCACAGGGGATTTCTTAAATTAAAATATGAATTATTTATCCATTCTTGGTGAAGGAAACTCTGTTTCCAGTGACACATTCTGGACATTGAGAAATGGGTGAGGTTCTATTTTTATTACATATTTCTTTGGTATTAAAAAACCAAACCAAATACGTGTAGTTGGCTTAAATTGCTCAATAAACTTGAGTTGTTATGTGAGCATTTTATGCTCTACATGGAGTTGCCACCTACAGACTCCAGCACAGCCACTTGCAGGCAGCCTGTGCTTATCAGGCAAATCTTACACGTTTAAAAAGGGCTTTGTCTGCCTGTGTAAATCACCTCCCAGCAGAGCAAGAGCACCCTGAGTTAAGTGAAAAGCAACAGGAGCACCACCTAATTAAGATCACAGTGGAACTGCCAATGCCACGGAGGGACACGCGTTCTGCAAAGCCAAGAGGCTGCAAACAAACACACAGAACCTCAACACACACACAGCCCAACAGAAGCACTTCTGCCTAAGAGCTACTCTGCCTGTGTTTTATTGCTCCCAAAAGGCCAAATAACTGAGGGGGTTTTGGTGTTTGGTTTGACACTACTCGTAGTTCTCTCTAATACCACAAATCAAGTGTTTCACAGAGGTACCAGTTAAGCAGCGCATTTGGCAACTTCTTGTTCAGAATTAATGTTAATAAAAGGCACTTAATATTAAACTTAATGAGTGGCCCCAACAAAATTAATCAAACAAATAGCAAAAAAAAACCCCAGCCCTGTTATTTTAGCTTTTCCTTACTGAAACAGAGATCTGCATTACAGCTTGTGTCTCAAACACGTTTCATTAACAGTTGTGGTATCTCAAAATTCCTTTAGTGCCATAACAAAGACCAAGAAGCTACAACCAAACAAATGTACTTTGGGGCAAAAAAACCCCAGTCTTGCCTAAGAAACATGAGTAAGGATGTAAATATATTATCAAGAGCATCACTAACTGCAAGCAGTTGCACCCCATGAGACAACAGTAACTTCTCCCATCAGATTTTTGGCCTAAATGTTTCTAGCAAGATCATTTTGCTCATTATCACAGGCTTAAGTACGGGGGCTTGTTTTTTTCATTTGTTTGCCTGTCTTTAAATAGCACAAAGCAATTCCATCTCAGAAGCACATAGTGAATGCCTTCTCTACAACATATCACTTGAACAACAACCTCGCACGAGGAGCTGCTCCCCTTTCTGAACAGACCCAGCCTCAGCACAGTTTCCCCCCATCATTTGGAAGCAGCATAACACGAGATGCAGAAAACAGGA
>JAOXXN010000065.1:4764450-4776056 GCA_026770055.1 Myrmophylax atrothorax | reverse complement strand
CAGTGCACCCACCAAACCCATCTCTCTCCAGTTTAGGATGTTGTGGGGACCATGTCAAAGGCTTTACAGAAGTCCAGATAAGTGACATCTGCAGCCCTTCCTTGTCCACTGATGAAGTCACCCCATCACAGAAGGCCACCAGGTTGGCCAGGCAGGACCTGCCCCTGGTGAAGCTGTGCTGGCTGCCCCAAATCCCCTCCCTGTCACCCACATGCCTCAGCAGAGCTTCCAGGAGGATCTGCTCCATGATCTTCCCAGCACAGAGGGAAGGCTGACAAGGTTGGTTGTTCCCAGTGTTCCTCCTTTCTACCCTTTTAAAAGATGGGTGCAATGTTTTCTCTTTTCCAGTCACCTGGGACTTCACCTGAGTGCCATGACTTTCCAAATCCCATGGACAGTGGCTTGGCAACTCAGGAGCCAGCTCCCTCAGGGCTCTGGGATGCATCTCCTCGAGGCCCATGGACTGATGTACGTTCAGGTTCCTCAAGTGGTCACAAACCTGATCTTTTCTTACAGTGGGAGGGACTTTGCTCCCCCAGTCCCCATCCTGCTGTCCATCCACTGGAGAGGTGTGGGAAGAGGGGTTGCAATTCAAGACAGGCAAAAAGTGTGTAGAGTATCTCAGCCTTCTCCTGCCCCACTGTTACCAGTTTTCCAGCACAGTTTATCAGGGGTAGTTAACAGACCTGTAGAAGCACTTCCTGTTATTCCTTGTGTCCATTGCCAGGTTCAGTTCCAGCTCCACCTTGGCCTTCTCCTCGCACCATCCCTACCTAACCCAACTTCATCTCTACACTCTTCCCAGGTCACCTGCCCTTTTCTCCAGTGCCTGTGCATTTTCTTCCTTCCCTTTGGTTTGACAGCAGGTCCCTGCTCAGCCATGATTTACACACATGCATAAATGACCAAGCAAAATGCCTGCACACACCATGAACAGCAAGGGCAGCAGCTCTGTCTATGCTGAATTCACACAACAAAACACAAGCACTGGGAGAGCTGTGCCTTTTGCAGAAGAGAAACTTCCAGAGATGGGGCACCTACAGCTTCTCTGGGGAACCTGTGCCAGCACCTCACACCCTCTGCAGTAAAGAACATCTTCCTCACATCCAATCTAAACCTTCTTTCTTTCAGCTCAGAGATCTTCACTGCAAACAAACAGCATCAACAAGAAGGCTGCAATGCTGAGAAATCAATCATTTGTGTCACAGAGTTATGGGTGCATATTTTTTAATCCTTCTTCCCACATTATCTGTTACAAAACCCAGCAGTGTGCCTTTTTCTGCAGCCTTGGCCCTCAGTGGATGATCCTGGGCTGACACCTACCCACCCCTCCTGAGGCAAGACATTGGGGCCATTTATTAAGTGTCGCATCTCAATAAGTCACACTTGATGAGTTCTTACCGTAAGATTAATAAAATAATATTGGAAAGCAAGAGTTCCATCATCATAATGATTTAGTACATATACCAGAGATGGGAGTATAAATAATTAAACCTACCAATCTGAAAGACACAGCTGAAAAATCACTCCAGCTGCCACCAAACAGACAATTTCACGTTCATTTAACAAGTAATACCAAAAACACTGACAGCAGTGTAACACTGCACTGGAACACAGGAGAAATTATTTATTCATAGTCTGATCTTGCATGTCAGATGTTGCAATTTAAATATCACTGAGCTACCTCACACTGGTTTCCTCTGCATTACTTTTCCCCATTTTCATAGGGAAATGAAACACCTTGCCCACAAAACTGCTAAGTAAAAAGCAATTCCCACATGGAGCATCTAATTGACCGATTTTGTCTACTAGTCTTTCTACACAATCCTCCTCCTAACTCCATTTGCTTTCCTGCTGTGAAAATTCAAATTGACTAATAGGCTTCTCTGTCTCTGCTAACAAGAGAATTTCATAGTTAAGATCTTATTTAAATACAATTACTGTATCAGATTCAATGCTTTTCACTAGGTTATTCAATGTGTCCTTTGTAAAACAAAGTTATGTAGGAGTTTCAAGTTTAAATAAAAGTTAGGGGCTGAGGCTGAAACAAAAAAATACTTTTTAAACTGGACATTAGAGGGGAAAAAGAATGGCTTTGTTTAGCTTCAAAAACTGTGATATAGTTCACATTAAAGAAGAAACATCAGTGTAAAAGCAACTTCTCTAACAGAGGTAGTTTCTGTTCCTGGGAATGTTTTGCCAATTACACTGGCAATGCAGAATCAAACACAAATACAGGAGGATACAAAAAAAACCCCATAGCTGACCTAATTCCAAAGGTACAATAGCTAAACCTCTTGTCAATAAAGACTCGATTACACAGGAATATCAGCCACAATTCCTTTGGCTGCAGGTGCAAGACTTACAAACACACCACTATTAACACTATTTCCAGCTATTTGTGCCTTGCTTCATGCAGTGCCAAAATGAATTCAAACCACACGTTTCGGGCAACATCCAAAATACAGTTTTCTAACTAGAGGGAAGTACATCCAGTCCAGAGGAATAAAAGCAGACATATCCACAGGAATAGCAGTGAAGGGAGGCACACAAGGGCAGGAGCTGCCGAGGGAGGAGGACCTCAGAAGGGTGATGAATACTGGAACACAGCTACAATTTGTGATAACATTTAACCCTCTGCCCTCAATTTAGACTCTCTAAGACATTAAATGAATACCAATATGTCAATAAACCAGGACAAACACAAGCCCAGAGAGAACAACAAAACCCCTGCCCCTAACAGCATCCATCCCTCTTTGTCTTCCAGATTACATGAGAAGCCACGGAATCAGAAGTCTTTAATCCACCAGCCAGGGCTGCTGGGGAAGAGCTAAAGCAGCAGAGCCACCTGCACCTGCGGCAGCAGCTCATCTGCTCTCCCCAGGCAGCCCTGCAGGTCACTGCACTTCCACAGAAAAAAAGGGAAAACCTGTCTGCTAGCCAGTCTCTGTCACCACTGCAGCTGCATTACACAGCAGTTGGCACGGGTGAAATGATTCCTTGTTAAGGAAGGATTTATAAAATATGCAGGACATTAACTGCACATACACAGCCTCTGGTTTGAGGTTGTAAATTCATTTACCTAGACACAATGACTGGGCAGAAGGCAGGGCAGAGAACCAGTTCAATTTCCCTTCACTTTGTGCAGAATTTGCATGATTTGGGACAAAGACCACGGTATCTGAATGAAATCCTCAAGTTTATGGGATTTAAGGGTGAAGCATCAGAACACAGAACAGAGCCCAGAAGAGGGAAAAACTCCTATTTAAGTGCTGAATTGCCTGAACATCCCCAACAGTACAACTGGTAACACCTCCAACATCCATTACAGTGGCTATTGGGCCTGCAAAGCTCCCTAAGGAAGGGACAGTGCCAAATCTCTTCTTCCAAACATGACTATTTGAAGCTACTTCAACATCCATCACACCTCTGCCCAAATTCTGCTGTGAGATGTCCAGGTCTCCTCAAGTGCCTCTTTCACCCTGCCACGCTCAAGGTTTAGTTTGATCTGTGGCAGGCCAGGTCTTGCACCTTCTGCATGGGCGGATGGGGAGGAACGAGGAGCACCAGAAGCTGGTCACTGGATTTCAGGGACAGGATGGAAAGCCACCTTTGTTTCCTCCAAGGATCAGCTGAGAAGAGCCCAAGTAGAAAGAACCTCCCTTGGACTCCTGGACAAGGACATGACAGCCCTTCTCAGTAGGACCTAAGAGCAGGTGGCTCCTGCAGGTACCTCTTACACTCAATTAACAGCAGCAATTTGCTCCTGATCACTCCCAGCCCAGTGCTGGGTTGTTTTTCTGTTGCTCTTCACTTTTAGGTTGTTTTTATTTTTCTTCTTCTTTTTTCTCTTTTGTAAAGCTGCCTTGCTCTGACATTCAGGAGCTACATTTTATTCCTCAGCTCCAATTAAAGGCTGCCGAAATCCGTCATGGTCTCGCCTCCCTGCACGAGGAGTCGGCTCTTATCTCTCAGTGGGGGGAAGCGAAAATGGGCTCGGTTGCCTAGAAACCTGAAAGAGCATCTTCTAAGTGAAAAGCAACTTCTGGACTGTTAATTCAGGAGCACAGTCCAGGCAAGAGGATGGTGCCAGTCACTTAGCTTTCCACACCTACAGGGTGACCCTCTCCCGGGGAGAATGAAGGGTAAATAAACACTGATTTAAGACTGACAGGAGCCCAGCTTTTTTCAAACCAGGGGGTTGCAGATGCTGCAAGCAGGGCATTGGTCTCTCTAGGTCAAGGCCACAAGGGTTTGCACAGCCCTCACCCACAAAGCACTATACATTCATTTAATTCATGTGTGGCACCACAGGCACCTCCTTTGCTGGGAGTCCAAAAATGAGCCAAGGGACACATCCCTTACCTGAAAGTGGATGCACAGTCATAACTTATTATACAGCATTATTTATTTTAAAGCAGGCATGGGTTGGTCTGCCCTCAGTAAGAATGAATTACACTACATTTTGAGCAGAAATCCAACCTATTTTATGTAAGAAAAAAACATATTCTCATCTAAATCACAGTATTTACCATGCATGTACTGAGTATGCTTTCTTTTAATTTACAAAGAAATCCATAATTAAGAGCATTTTAGGAAAAGTTCCTATGAAATTTTGTATTAGATCTCAAATGTGTTCTCATGCAAAATGTTCACACCAGCGAAAGCAAAACCTTCAAGATGTTCCTGTAAAGTTAATCCTTGTCTTATCTACTGGCCCTGCTGACAGCTGTGCCATGAAACAAAATACTGCAAACAACAGTGTTTTGAACATTAGCTGAATTCTGAGACTATAAATACTAAAGGCTAAAAACAAGTAGTGTGACAGAGAAGTACCAAGGCAAAGCCTCATGTTGATGAAGAGCATTCAAGGTAAGATTCCTCCAGCAGCTATTGCCAAAATTAGTGGCATGGGGCAATCACCAGATCTGACTGTTTCTCCATCAAATCTGAGTCACTTAATGCCACAGGAATCCCAGTTCACCTGGAAAGCAGAAAGATACACAGGAAGGGGAGCAAAGGGCTGCTGCAGGTATCATTTCATCCAGCAATGCTACATGAAGTAGATGTCTCCATTAGGAATCAATACTAAAATACGTATAGTTAAGTCTAGAATCACTACAGACCTACAATATTTGTCTTATTTGTTTTGGGGAAGGCAAACAGTTTGGCCCCAGTTTGCACAGCTCTTCAGGCCCCTGTGTTTCAAAACTACAAAATAGTGTCTTACCCTACCCTGCAAAGGCACTAAAGACAAATACACAAAGGGTTCTGCAGTATTCAGGTGTTAGAGACCAAAACACAGCTAAGGCGAAGAGGAAGAAATCATCAGCACGAGAAGTTCCATCCTGCTTGCTCTTGGTTTGGTCGTGCAGGTTTGGTTTTTTCCCTTTGTTTTGAAAAATCGCTCTTTCCCCCTCCTCCCTCCCTCAAGTTCCTTCATTCTAAAGTTTATCTTGATACAACAGACTCAATAACACGCATATAACCAAAGAAACCCACCTGCTTTCCCTCGCTTCCCCAACCTCAAGCACTGGAAACAAGATCTACCATCACATGCCATTAAACCATTGACCTGTGCTTTTCAGAGCTGATTAAAGCTTAGATCATGGCAAACTCAGCCCGTGGTAACAGCTGCTCCCAGGCCAAACACTTATCTACCATCTACCCTGAAAACCAGCAGGCACAAGGGGAGAACGCTGATCTTACCACTGCCATCAGCACTCTGACAAAGCAGACAAAACACAGGGAAGCTTAAAAACACAGCCCCTGTTCTGATAGTTATTTTGCATTCTGTCTTTAATTAGACTCCCAGTGGTCTGGGTTGGAAAGGACCTTAAAGATGACACTGCCCTGCCTTGGGCAGGGACACCTTCCACCAGCCCAGGTTGCTTCAAGCACCACCCAACCTGGCCTGGGACACCTCCCGGGCTGGGGCAGCCACAATTTTCAATTTATACCCGATTTAAAATGATCTGTTTGACATGCCAGGTCGTACAGGGAGGATGGGAAGCTCTTCCCCAAGCTCTCTACAAAATAAAATGCGTTGTTCTCCACCTCCCCTGCACATCCTCTCTGCTCCAGTGCAACATGAAAAACAATTCATACTTTCTCCTCTCCCCTTCCTTCAAACTTCAAGGGCCATGAGCAAGAGCTACATAAAAAGAGCAGCACACCCCAGGCTCCAGCCCCAGCTGCAGGCAGCCAATGCCCTGCCCTCTCCCCAGGGATGGCATTATCAGCTCCTTGCCAGCCGAGAAGGTGCACAAGGGGAAGGGGACTGGGAAGGGAAGGAAGAAGAAATGAAATGAAAAATATCGCAGCAGCTGGTCAGTGAGACTCGATTTTCGAGTCTAATCTCAGTTTGTGCAGTCAATGGGTGAGAAATGGCACAATTTGCATGACAACAGCCCAGGGAACTGAATGGTGGCAAATCAATTCTGCAAAAGAAGATAAAGCAAAACACACCTAATATATTAGCAGCAAGGTAGGATTCAATTCCCCTAATGCCTGATGATATTGATTAAAGCTGACACTTTTTTGTTGTTATTATTCCTCTTCCACTTAGGACATGGAAACAACTGAGCCATATAAAGATGCAGTTGTTTTACACAAACGGAAACATATTTGGCTGCAGAAGAAAATAATGCAAAGTCCACATCCATTAGGAGTAATAGCCCTAAAAATACTAGAGCTGGCTATTTTAGTGTGTTACAAAGACAGGCCCTCACTTGGGCTCAGGCAGGGATTCGGTGACTTTAATTTATACCCACCAGGAGAGATGGAAACAGCATAGCTGAAAGGAAGTATTAGGTTTAATTTATGGCTGAGTTTAAAATAATCAGCAAACACGATATCTCTTGATTTCCTTCCAACTTATTTAGAGATCTGACTGTCAATGTTGACTCGCTGTTGAATTTAAAATAACCTTCACAATCACTACTGAGTTGAATTCGAAAATATCCTGAGAATGTGCATTTGCCTATAGTTAAAAACAATTCTTTTTAACTCAAACAAAATCCTCCTCCTGTGGTCACCAGTGGCGTTGCCTCATTTAATAATTTCATTTTTAAAGATGGTATTGCAGATGAATGAGAACAGCTGGTCTGGCAAGGGAAGCACATTCAGTGTGTGGAAAAGAAAGCACCTGCCAGTGATGCTACTACCTGCATCTAAGCAAAAGGTAAATGGAAAGGACAAAAAGAAAAACCACAAATTCAGATGCTGAAAAGTCAACATTAGTTTTAACAAAAGCATCTGCTACAAGATGCACTTTGAAGTTTAAAAAAAATTAAATACATTTTTGGTGTGGGGGTTTGTTTTTTTTTAACTGCAGTGCATGTCATCATAAAGACTAGAGACAAAGACTGACAAAACTCTCAGCCAGTATTGCCAATGTCACCATTGCTGTGGGAAGGACAGTAAACACAGCTGATTTTGTCAATACCAAAACTTCTGACTTTGTTACCACCTAAGAAAGAACCACCTCAGTCCCACTTTCCTCACTGCAGATTTGAACTGTTTCCCTGCCCTGTGCAGAAGAAGCAGGAGCTTCACCTCGTGCCTCCCTGAATACCAAACACTTCCCCTGGTCTGCACGCAAATCTCATCCTTGGGCTCCAAGATAGTGATCGGCCACGGTGATGTGCCAAGAAAGGCTGACAGCTGAAGGCCCTGCTTTTGAGGGTGTCCTAAGGGGTGCTGGAGGGAAGCTGGCAAGGACGGGGGCTCTCAGTTGTGTTTGCAGAGGAGCAGGGTCCCCTCTCTTGCTTTACAGTCATCAGGGGAACAGGCGGGTACCGCCCTGCCCTTCACACCCTCCAAAACCTGCCCTGGGAAATGCTCAGTTTGCCATTTGCTGTGCATGCACTAACGATTCCAGACACACACACATGTCTAAACCTGCCCTATAATAACATGTCTTTCAACAGGCAGCAGCCTCACATTAATATATATTAGTTTCTGAAACTAACCCGAGTAGAGATGTAAGTGACATTTGCTCCCTGAAGTGAGATTATACGTTTATACACATCCTATCTGTTTTGCCATTGCATTTTTTACAGCAGTTCAGCTCTCACACTCTCACTCCAGCATGAAAGGAAACAGATCTTCTGAGTTTAACAATGAGATGGCAAAAAAAACCCCAAGAACAAGCCAATGTCAGCAGCAGGGCACCGAGCCCAGTTCATGGATCAAAAAGCTCAGGCACAAGTGTGTTCTGCACAAAAAGGATTGTGCTTTACCATTTGGCTCCTTTGCCAAGGTATCCTGAAGAAAAGTGGTGGCAACATACAAACATTTTTTTATATCTTTTTCTTTTTAAAATTGAAAAATCCTGTAAATAGAAGGCCTAAAATTTGGGTAACATACTAATGGAACTAGGTGGCCCCATGTTTAGCCTGATTCAAAAGCAGCTTGGAACAGATTTCATCAACTCAGATATTTCTGGTCTTCAGATCTTGGCGGTAGACTTTTTCTTTTTTAAATATAAAACCACTGGGCTGTACAGGACAGGAGCATCCACTACATCTCCCCCAAACAACTACAAGTCTGTAAGAGGAAACACAAAACCCTCCTCATTTTCTTGGTATTCCTAACAGATACTACAAATGAAAAACATGTAAAAAAACATTTCCATTGTCATTAAAATATGGTGATGAGCAAACCAATCTGAACAAAAGGAATTAAGTGTTTGGATTGTTTTCTGTGTTCTCACAATCTGGATGAATAATTTATAGGAAAAAATTCTGAATTACCAAGAGTGGCTTTTAGTTTATCCACAGTTTGGAGATAACACCTCCACAGCTCCTGTCTGAACTACTGGCAGGTCCTAAATTAAAAGTACTGATCAGTTAGGAGCAACCAAAATTCAACCAAGTTTCTTAATTCCATTGATGCATTGCATGGGGTTTTCCTCCCTAGATTGAATGACTCCAACTTTTGGAGTTTAAGACAATGTGATACAAGTAAAACAAGTACTTTGCCTTTCCTCCAAGTTACCTACACAGATTCAATATGAACAGTGACATTTGTTGAAACCCTGCTTGGGAAAAATATTCCTGCCCTCACTACCCTTCATCCTTAACAAGGTATAAGCATGTGATTGATTGAAATGGGATGTTTTCTGGATAAGTGATTAAGAATGGACATAACAGAGGAGTAAATAAAGATTCAACTTGGAAAAAACCTACATTATTTTAATATTTGTTCAAATATATGCCCACTTTTGTTCATGACACTTAGACTGACAACTCTAGATTGGCTATTGAGCCACATCCCAGATTATTTCTATAGTATTCTAACTCCTGTGAATTAACAGGACTTGGAATTATCTTAGGTTAGAGAAGTGGAGGAACTGCAATGCAAATCCCACATTTTGCAGATGCTTTGTTGTCACAGCTCTCCTCTCGTAGCTGGTCTATCAGCAGCAACCTGTTCTTTCAAGAAATCAACTTCATGACTCCAAAAACTGGTACTGTATTTAGGAATTCAATTAAATGATAATTCCTTTCTATGTCACAACTGAACAGGATACTAATAGCAAGAACCATAAGAGACTGGAAAATGTGTAGAATTCTAAAATTTATGCATCCAACATAGGAACACACATGCCTCAATGTCTCTATGAAGTATATCAAAAAGAATGGTTCAGAGTAACACGAAGCTACAGCTTCAGATAATATTATAGCTCATTTTCAAAAGCATTTGTGAAAATTTACAGCTAATTAACTCATTTCAACCAGCTCTGCTCTTGGGTCTTAAATATAACAGTGGTATTAATACATTGCCCCAAAGAGTTAAATTCCCACTAGATTAAAAATAGTGCAGTTCAATCTGTTTGAGACAAGAGGGAAAAAAGATCCAATTGTCTTGTAGTTAATAGAGTTAAATTGGGGTAAATGAAAGTAAAATGAAGCCCATTTGCCTGTGTTTGTGCAGACACAACAAAGCCCGTGTCACCCAAACAGGAAATATTCCAGCGCTCCTGGGAAAATTAGATGCTTTCAGCACAGTGAAATCTCTTGGAAATCAGTTCAAAAAGGAAGAAGATTAGAGCCATTAAATGACTGTGGAAACACGGAAAGAACACCAGTGCTGAACAGCTTCAGACCACCTTGACTCTCCATACCTTAAATGTGTAAAATCAAAACATTTCCAGCAGATGGGTATGAAGGAGGGACTGAAACCTTACTGAGTGCTGCTCCGCTCACACCACGGTACCCTATGGGGGGGACACTCTTGCCACCCACTGCTGAGCACATTAAGGAGAACATCACCCTTATTCAACAGCTCCACAGCATCACAATCAAACCACGAGACAGCAAAGCCTCAAGATCATATTCCCTCAAGTTACATATCTGCTTCTTCCACTGCCCAGGTGATTCCGCCAGGTTTTCATAAGCACCTGCTCACAATTCCTGCCCTGGCAGCCAGTTGAAACTTCATATAACCTGAAGGAACAATTCAGCCTGGCTGAAAAGCCCCATTTACATCTCTTGGTGGCACCAGAGCGGCTGACAAAGGGGTGGATTAAGGGACGTATCACTGGCAGCTGCACCATGAGCAGCAGGTATGGGGCTGTCTGCAGAGAAGGGAATACTGGGAAATGTGAAAAATCACAACAGGAGATGGGGTGGGAAAAAGAATAGATATCCTTCAGCATCAGTCGTGGCCTGACTGAGAAATACTCCTGCCAGATTACTTTCTGCAACCCCCTGAGCCAGCAGCTTCCAAAATTGCTGGTTCACTGAATACATTTGCAATGAATAATAATCAACTTCGCAGCTTCTTATGACTTGGTTTTTTATTCCCTGATCCTGTACCAGGTGAATTCAAACACATTTTTACTGTTAGCAGGGCTTCAAAGTGAGGATCACACGCAAACATGAAACAACGCAGACGTAAGATGTGATCCTGATGGCGAGTTTGAGTAAGTGAAACACTAGTAAGTGATACTACTGATGAGTGCAAAATGGTCTGTCACACTTCTGTGCTGCTTCTTCCCACTGGAAACTAATGAAAATTGATTGGTTTGGTTTTGTTTTAAACCACACACACAAGAAACTATTCTTCCAAAGTCTTCCATCAATTCAGATGCACTACACTAGTTCTCCTTTTAAATTTTAAGTGTCTCTATAGTTCTGGCTGAGCTTATTTTACTGAAGGTTTTTCAAGCAACAAACCAGGCAGACAAGTAACAGCAAGAAGTTAAAAGAATCAAAGCCTTAAAGGAGTCAAAGAGTGGTCCCGGTGAATCTGCGATTTTCTGGTGCATCATTCTGCCTGAGAGGAGTAATCCATCGTTTGGGATGGCTTCCAGGGATAGACCATCTGCTCCCAGCATGACCACGCTCCTGGAAGCTGCACAGAATCTTTCACCTTCTCCTTGACAGCTCTAGAGAAATATAATCAAAAGGTCTCTAAAAAGAACAAAGCCAATAAATTGTAAGCCGCTTTGCCTGAAATACTATCTCCTCACAGGTTCAGTACATCTAACTTGCATTAGTGGCCTTCTGCCACACATAAGTGGCATTTCACATGGAGGAAACAAATGGTACTGACCAGGGAGAATGGGATTTTTAGCCATGAGATCACAACACCAAAAC
>JAOXXN010000065.1:4713281-4725825 GCA_026770055.1 Myrmophylax atrothorax | reverse complement strand
TTCTCTTGCAGTTGTCTGAGAACAAATACCATGTCTGTGGTGCTCCTGTTGGCTCTGAAACCACACTGGCTTTCAGGCAGAAGTTCTTCTGCAATAGTGGGTACTAATCTGTTCAGAAGTATTCTTCCAATGGAGAGCACATTATTTCTAATGACACAGTGGCACTTCCAGTCTTATCTCATTAGTTCAGATGAGCATTAAAAAGTTTGACTGACCTGGATGCACCACTGAACAAAACCTACCAGGCTTAACTGAAAAGATACAGAAAGAGAAGTGCTAATTAAGTTCTGATACGGTTCCTTCCTTGCCATGGAATACAGGTATCAACTGACCCCTGGAATTGAGAGGTACCTCAGGAAGCCTCATTTCAGATGATTTCTGGGCTCAAACCTTGCAGTAATGGTTACACTGGTAACATGAGTAGCAAAAACCACAGAGGAAGCACTTCTAGATACTATCCTGTATCTTTTTACACATTATTCTGTATTTTCAAGGCTACTTAGTAAAATATTTGTAACAATCATTCAAAGGTCTAGAATGAGGATCCAATAAAACCAAAATAAAATTAAGAAAGAAACTGAAGGGTAAAGATATTAGTCCAAACTCAAAATATCCAGTGTTTGATTGAAGTAATGTAACAGATGGCCTAGAAACTACTTCTCCTGGCTCTCTCCCAGCAGCCCACAACTCCTGTGCCTACACTAGACCCCATCACTAAACAATAGAGGTGCAAGGATTGGATGTTACAGCAGGAGAAGACAGCCACAAGAGTCTGATGGGGAACATGTTGACAGTACATGATCAAAACATGATTTTTGATCAAATCAAAAATGCATTAATTGATTAAACTTTTAGGTTAACTTTGAAAAAGCATGTTCAAGGACAAGTCCTACAGGCTGTTCTTGCCTAAGACAGGTATTTCAACTACCAACCACACAGGTTAAGCAAGTGGAAAACACTTCTTTATCTACTGGCTTTTCTATTTCTCTCTCACCAGCGTGCATTTAAAATCAACTCGTATTACTGAAAGAGTTTCTTTATGTGGTGAAACAATATGAACAATAAGACACCAACGTTTCTGTGCTGGAACAGCTGCCTCTGGTGCAGCATCAGAGTGCTCAAACTGGCAACAGACACAGTGCTCGTTCTCCAGTGGCATCCCACCCACACCTCACCTTCACTAAGAAAACAAGATTTATTTCTCTAGGAAAAAAACCCTGTCAGAATCAGTACCACAAGCCAGCAATTCCCTATCTGATAGGGAATGTTTTGAACCAAGGATGAGCATGGCAGACCAAGCCATTAACTTGCACCAAGTGAGACCCCCCAGCACAACACTCGAAGCCGTGTGACCACAGTGCAATTTGCCAGTACAGTGCACCAGGCCAGCTCTCCTTCCCAAATCATTTTCAGACTTGTTCCTGTGCACAACAGGACTCACCTCGAAGCATTTTAATGAAAAATCAAGTATTCCTGATGGAAAAGATATGCACTGTTTTATGGCTGATATTCATGGGACTTCTCATGTTTTTCTGCACTTCACTCCTTGCCTCTAAGCTATTAATTGCAAATGACTGTGCTGCTGGGGAAAGAACATCTTTGGAAAGGCAAGACTGGAAAACCCTGGTGTTTCATGGAAAGTATTTTTCTATTTGCATACTAGCAGGTCTCCAGCAAGTACAAGCACCGGGCACCACCTTCCTCAGGATTCTCCACATGTATTTTAGGATCTTACCTTGGGTCTAGAACAGCAAGGATACTTCAAGTGCAAGTTTAAGAAGAAGAAAGAGCAAAATAAAGCCCCTTATGCAAGGCCTCAAATGAGAAAATCCATTTTTCTTTAGAGCATATTAACATAATCACAAGACCTTACTTTTATGAAACAGAAAATTCTTTTGTTCATTGCAGGGGGGAACTCACGGCAGAACTGGAGGAGTAACTCAGAGTTATGAATTCCAAGTACCCTGGGAAATAACTCAGGCCTTAATACCACCACTGGCTGTCTCCAGCAAAATGCAAATTAGATTGTGAAAAGACTACAAACCCCTTCCCTCTTCCATAAACCAACTAAACCAACATTTCCTCAGTTTTTTTGCATTTCTGTCACTAGTTACCATGCTCTGTTGCTGAGGCTCGGATGGACCACTGAGGCCATGCAGTGTAAACACAGCTAACCAACTTCAGCCAAAAACTGGAAAGATTGTAGCTGAAAAAAACAGCAGAATAAACCCTGAGGCACAGAAAGCCATCACAAAGCTGTTCTGTGCCAAGCTTCTTGCTCCTCTGTTTTCATTGTTTCAAAGGAGAACGAAGGAACAGAGACAATTATTGTTACAAGGTTAGGGCACGTTTACAGACAGAAAGATCCAGACAAAACCACCACCTTCCATTTATGCTCAGTTTGGTGGGTTTACCTTTGCACCAAGAAATAATGGAGCCCCTGTCCCAGAGACCTCACCACATGTTTAGACAAACGGGTGTGTGGATCAGAGTTGTGGGACGCAACAAAATGCAAAGTCACAAACTTCCAACAATTTAACATGTTTTTCCACTCTCCTTGTGCTGCACTTTTGAAATACAGGTCAGAGCAAAATAATTGTAAGAGGGAATAGCAATTTGATCATTTTCAGTGAGAGCATTATATTGTTTCTCTGCTGTTACTGTGTGTCAGCAAAACCAACTTATTCCAACTGTGTTTGCTCTTCATGTGGCACAAGATTTGCTATTCAACAACCTTTCCTTTCCAAGGCTGCAGTGAGAAAAGGGAGCCAATTTATATCATTCTTCCTTTGTATGAAGATTTCCACTGGTGCAAATTTCGCTTAAATTCCTTTTCAAAAATAATTTCCTCTGCAGCTTTACAAGAGGTTATATCCCAGCACACAGCAACTCCAATGCAAACCTTTAGAATATGTCACCTTTAGTACAATATTCATAACAGGTTCAAAACACTTAAGAGGAAGGAACAAATGAAAGGCTTTTACACAGTCACAATCCTGTTCCGTTTAATTTTCATCCCTCCCATCAGCACCTCATAGTTTAGTTTTACTGAAATATTCCTGCATCTTCTCTGTTGGCCTCTGTTCTTATCCAGGGCTTTTCAGGATAAAAATCTCCTCTGTTTCTGAGTGAACAGATATCTCCCTCCTGCCCAACCACTTACATCATCAAGGCAATCATCCCCTTAATTGCCCTAACAGTGCATTAGCAGTTAAAAATATATATATTCTACGACTTAAGCTTGCCTGCCTGAAAGAGCAGATGATGCCCCACTCAGGCAGCTTTTCTACACTCAGATTCCCCATCAATTTCAATGGAAATTCCCCACAGAGAATGACTACAAAGAAGGGGCTTCTGCAAATATTTATAGCATAATTCAACACAGTTAATGAAGTAACCATGACACAAACCAGAAAGAACACCAATTTAATATGTCAGGCCTTAGCCACATGAATAGAAGTTAATATGTACACATAGATATCATCTAAATCATGAAACAACTACAGGCTCTGCATTAATAAACAGTGCAGCTGTAACAACACAAAAAACCCTCTAATCCTAAAAGGTAAAGAAGTTTAACAGACAGTTACACAAACAGTAGAAAAGTTAAACTTCATTTTAGGAAAAAAAAAAATCAGCATAGGTGACCTAACTTCCAGCTCAGTTTCTCTTGAGCAGATGCAATGAGGTGCAAATCACTTCTGTACTATCAAAAAGGAAAAAAAGTTAGGCTTCAGGTTAAAGGCCATCAATTAAAGGAAAATAAAAACACAGCAACTGAAGGACATGTACTTACATGAAAGGTATCCAAGTATGATAATAATAGCCATCTTTTAATTTCCAGGCATCAGTTTTACACTTTTTACATGTTGCCTGAGAGGTAAGTTCATACTATTGAGTGCTTATCAGGGCACACACCAGCAATTTCGAGCAGTTTTGCTCACAGAAAACAACATTTCTGAGCTGCAATCATCCGCTTCTTACAAGCATCTGTTACCTTTACTTAAGGATTTAACATTCAGGAGGGTATATGAGGCATCTAACGATTTAAAAGATTTTCTTCCTCACAGTGAAATCCTTTAAAAATATGTTTCTGTGCTCATATTTCAGTCATACTGGGAAACCAAGAGAAATTAACCTAAAACCTAATACTCTGCTGCCATAAAGTACATAAAAATCCTGCTTCAAACTACTACTCATACCCTCGGCTTTTCCAAAAATAATACTCAAATATGTGAAGTGAATGACATTAATTCCCTAATTAGATATTCTTTTCCCATTACCCCAAAAATCGGTATTTGATGCAATGGAAGTGTGCACACCACGTTATTAATCACTGCCAATAATGTGAAAGGTCACAAAGATAACTGCTCATCATTATAGAGTCTGGGCACTTGGCCAAAAAGAAAAATAACAAAACACAGGGATGTTAAGTTATCATCAATGGTTATGGATAGTTTTTGGCTTCCCAAGTTCAACATTCAAATCTGACATGCTGCCTGGATGCCCCTCACAAAAGCCTTGATTTCAGAAGGTTTGACTGTGAACATGCAAAGCTCTGCCACATATGCTGAGGACAACGTGCCTGGGCTGTGGTCACACACAGATTTAAAATATTGGAGTCTCAGACTTGACTTTGAGCCATTTGCTCAAGTGCACAGTCACATTTTCTTCTCAGGCTTTAAGGACAAAACCAACCTATTAAATAGTCACAATGTTGTTTTATGTCATTCTTGACATTATCTGCAAAGGAGACAACACCACATTACAAATAAAAACAAACAACCATGAAACAGAAATCAAGACTGGATGTTTTCATTATTTAGAGGCTGTAAAAATTCTACATTGAAATCACTTTCTAGTTTAGTAGGAAGGGATATAAGAATAAAAAATAACTGTCATAATGTAAAAAGCACTCTACATTACTAATCTAAATTGGCAACAAAAGACATCACTGAAGTTCATCACAGCAATTGATTTGCAGTAGAATAATTTCAGCACTATTCTCTTTCAGAAGAAAATGAGTCATTCCAAACTCCCAAATGCATTTAGTCATGATATCTGGGCACAGCTTAAGATTGCTAAACACAGGCACAAGCTTTAAGGAAACATCACATCCTGTTGTCCCCACTCTCTCTCTCTCCTGAATATTTGAAGTACATCTGCTGAAAGGCCACCTACAGAACAGCCCAGACATTTACAGAATATATAGGGAGTATTTGGGGAGGGTTGTTGTTGGTTTTGCTGCAGTTTAAGGGGTTTTTGTTTGGTTGGGGTTTTTTTTTCCAGAAATAAGGACAAGTATGTGCTTCATTTTTAAGCACATTTCCTCACAGGAGGTGAATGCTTGCATCACACTTGCTTTTGTGTTGCTTACCTGTGTTCTTGTCTGCAAGACTAGAACAAATATTTCTCACCATTCATCAAGATTATCCAGCTCTAACCCCCATTTCACTGAGAGCAACAAAAAGCCCCAAACAAGAAACAAAACCAGCACTGCAAGAACAAGCCAATTCTCCTCCAGCTTCCCATCCTCCATCACTCCTCTCTTCTCCTTGGTCCTGAGATCAACAAGGATCTTGGAGCTACAAAGCCATAAAGGGCCATGGTGACAGCTGGATTCATTTGACAATAATGTCCACTTAAAAAAAAAATAGCTTAATCCAAGGGGAGTCCAACACTGGGAGCTGTGGATCTCAGACACCCTCAGCTGAAGGACTCAACCCACTGAGTCAGCCCTGGAAATGCAAAGCTGCAGCAGGAAGGCAGTGGCACACAGAGCTGCCCAACCCATGTCACACATTCAGATTCTTAAGGGGCTTTTTATTGCTTCAACTTTTTAGTAAAGCTCCAGAGATGTTTCTTGCTGTTGGAACATACCCAGATTGGGTCAATTATGACCACCCTAATTCAGATCCTGTGATAACCACACAGAGAAAGAGGGAGATGGGTTTTTCTTTTACACCTCAACACTTCACACACTCCTTCTGAACCACAGGGCTACATCTTTCCTCCTATGATTTGCCACTGCAATTGGAAACTAATATTCTACTCTATGAAGAGAGATGCTTACACACAGAAAAACCCAACAGCTGAAAAATGTATTACCTGCAGGTCAGATATGGACAGGTAAGTACAGAAGACTACAAGCAAAACATTGTGTTTATGCCACTGTTGATTACAAAGTATGTTAAGAAACCTGGGTTTTCTGTCACCCAACCCATTGTGTATCTTCTGTCTCATTGTGATTCTGTCAAAGCAATAAACACATTCACACTCAGCTACTGTAAATACAATGCATGACATGAGACCACCCACCATCAAGATTTAAAATTCCAGGCTCTTATGAAAGCAATCATGTGCCTATCTATCTAGAGAGACCCTTGTCTGTACATGCTTCCATCTACTCTGGCATTTCCATGTGCTGAGCTGTGCTCCAAATTACCACACAGTTACACAAGGTGAAAAATCTCCCCCACACTCCACTTTCATCCCCTGCCAGCTGGTCTATTATGTCATGTCATTTCAGTTTTAAAAGGATGCATCCATGTATTTATTCTTCACACCTGATAAATATTTATGGAGATTTTATTCCAGTCCTAACATATACACACTATAACTAATCTTCCTTTTATTTAGTCAAGCATCTTAAAGGAGGAGGAGTTTGAAGACAGGCTATTTCTATTGCCAAGCCTGAGCTCCAGAAGTCAGCATATAAAGCAAAATGATACCAGTTTGAAAGGCAAATTAAAAAGACAAAAACAAAACAAAAAACCAAACCTGCATACGAGATTAACATGAGTTTCACAACAATGGAGTGAAGCATTTAAAACCTGCACAAGTTAAATGTTTGAAAGAAAGGTCTCTTCTGGTGTGATGTGAGCTATCAGCCAAATAACACTGAAGCACAAACGTTATGCAATTAAGAGGCAGCTGATGCCACTTTCACTCATTTCTAATACCTTGATTTTGACTGAGGCTGATATGGAAAGGACACACTTCCAATAACTGAACAAGTACCACCTAGTTTTTGGTTGGGTGGTTTAACATTCATGTTGGGAACCAATGGAACAATAATGGAACAACTGAGGGCCAATTCCTGCCGTATCACAAAAAATTACCTACAATCCAATTTTCCTTTCCCAAAGCCCAGCAATTCCGTGATCTCTCCAGTTTCTAACCACTCTTATTTTTACCGTGCTTACAGGATTTACTTAAAGATTTTGAATATCACAGTACTAAACTGATGACATTTTAAAAATTCATTACCTTGTTTGACATGATACAGTAAACATCAATGAAGAAAACAAGGCATATGAATTAGAAAACTTCAGAGGGAGACACCGAAATAACACAGGCAATTCCATCTGCCTTGTTACATTTTCAGAGTAGTCATATCAGATGTATGTTGTTTATCCACAACAAATCCTCCAAGTTACCGAGGATCTGATAGTCACTGCTGTCATCACAATGAAGAACTGAAAAACTCCCGAAAATAAACTGCAAACTGAATGTTTGCAGCACGTGGAATTCTCGCTCTCCACCTATAAAGGAGGTTTCTCACAAGGAGCCTGCCTTGTCCCTGTCGATTCCTCAGCTGTTATCAGACCTTAGGAGCTAGTCCCTCGCCCCTCATCTCCCCTGAATACAACTCCTTTTTTAGTGCAGAACACTTGAAAAATAGCTGCACAAGTCTGAGTACATATTTATTACCATCAATGTGCGATAGCCTCAAGAGACGTCCATGCATCATAATCTGTTAGCAAGAAAAGGAATCACAGTCTTCAATACCGTGCTATTTTTTGCCTAATGCTGCAAGGACAAGCTAATTTGTAAGCCAGATCATTCCTTTCTAAAGGATGAATGACAGTTTTCTGTAAAGAAGAGATTTTTTTTTTAATTCCACAACAAAAAAAACAAACCAAACAAAAAAACAGCACAATGTCCATCCTCTCACTGACTTTTACTTCCATGGGAGTGTTGCAGGAGCCTCTCAGACTCCCAAAGACAGGTCTGGTTCCCACCAAAAGCTGCAGCAGATTCCTGAGCAATGGGAGAAGGTCGAGGTGTCTCCCCTGGCCCCACCTCCCCTACAAACTCCAGACTGTGGGTCTCTGTCATGTCCTACCTCTGGGTTATTCTGCATTGCCAGAAAAAGGATCAGAAACAGAGAGGGAACTGTCTGACTGGCAAAAAGGCTTTATGCAAGAAAAGGCAAGAAACTCAGATGCACTTCCCTCCCAGTCTTCTGCAAAGGGAAATGATTACTTGATCTAGAAAAATAATAGTAAGATACTGAACTATAAAAGTATTACAGCTGGGAGAATAAGTTAACTTAGCCCAGCAGTATCCTACCAGTTATTTTTTAGTTAAACCAATGTAAAACTGAATAATTTTAGAAGAAAATACCTGCTTTTATCTGCAATGCATGTAATTTACTACCAAGCTCTGTTACTTTGTAAGTATTCCTTTCAGCAATCCTTTGAAACATAACTCATGAGCATGAATGCATACACAGCCATGTGATGCTTTTCAAGGAGGAGGAGCAGAAAACACACCTTTGTCACACTCACCAAGAGCCCCTTCCCCTGTGCTGCACCTATTACAGAGCCACACACTGGTAAATATGCTCCAAGTTGTCTGTTGTACTGGATCCACACCTGAACACAGAAATCTAATTTCTTTGTTAAATACACTAGGGCTTTGCTGCTCCTGGAAGTTGTCACTAATATTTGTTTCTTAAAGTTACGAATTGCTGCAGTGTGCAAGCATAAACAAATCTATACCACGTCTGTCAGACTAGACTATCATCAACCAGAAAAACCCCTAACACTGAGGGCCTAAAAATAAAACACTGACAAATGCATGTTTGCCTCTTCCTAATGACTCCACTTCTGAAAGACCCTCGAGGTACTCTGAGCTTTGCAATATGCCCCAAAATTAGCAAGTAAATCTGAATTATCACAGAGATTATTTCCTGTACACTCCTTCGCCCTTGTTCCCGTTCCCTTTCCTACCACTCCCTTCGCCAGGGATGTCACAATAGAAGACCTCAGGGATATCAAATTTGCTTCCAGGCACAGACACAACGAGAAGCAATGTCTGACTGTCCACCCCAGATGTGAATTTCCCAGCTATTTAGGTTTCAAAGAATTTAATACCATGGCCCGCACATTATTCCAAGTGACAATTACTTCAAAGCCAGAGGGTAGCCATTTGCATAATAATGAACATTTTTCTAAAGAGGTGCGCAGGAAACTACGTGTTAATGAGTCCTAATGTATATTATCTGAAAGTCACACTTGCTTTATAAAAATAATTACAAACACGAACTCCAATGTTTACCTTCTCGTACCTTTTATGTAACAGACTGAGAGACACCTGTCCTATTAAATGCACAGAAGTACGCGGGTGTAATTTTTGCAACACTGAGTCACCTGAAGGTCAGTACTTTGTGCTGGACTGTGGCACGGGCTGGTTTCTGAAGGGGTGGTGCACCAGGGGACATGCACCCTGTGGCAAAGAAACCACGGGGCTGCTACATCTTAATCACAGAAGGGATGAGGGAAATAGAGCAGCTTCCGTTGAGGGGCATTCACAGCTGCAGCAGCATTTCCAAGAACACTCTGGCATCAGGAATAAATTCTTTTTTTACAATCTAATCAGTTGGAGAATTTTTTTACTAGTCACAGAGTCCTCCCTAGCATCCTATAACCCATGTTTGATGCCAGTGTAGCAGCTTTCCCTTTTTAACGTGAGAAGCTCACTTTATTTTGAAGCAGTGCTCTTTATACTCTAAAGAACATGTACTATACTACACAGCACTTAGCTGTATTTACTGCTTGAGCCTTTTGGTTTCATTACCTTTGAGATTAGATTGATGAAGCCATTAGGATCTTGGCTATAAAATCCTCATTTATACCACAGGATGTGAAAAACCAGAGTAAGAGGCTCACTAATGCACTGAGACACAGCCACAGCACCAGGTCCAGCTTTCTGTCTTTAGTCCACACTCACATGGGCCCCAGACAAGGAGCCCCAAACCAGCTATGGAAGGCAGCAGATAAAACTCACCACAGACTGGAGATCTTCCACAGGACCAAGATGCCTGGCTAAATTTTGAAATATCCCACTTAATTTATGTCCATTAATTCTTGTAGCCATCCAAGATAAGAATAATAATCATGTGTAATGCCTTAGGGTTTAAAGCCTGTTGTCAGCAGCAGCAGCAGCTGCAGGAAGGGCTGGATTTCTTCCGTACACACAACACAACCAGCTGATGCATCATATTGTTGGGTTTCTGTCCAGCTCTGAAAGATCAGCTATTGATCAGTGCCACAGGCAGCACAGCACAGCAAACAGCCTGTTGTAGGACTGGAACAAGCAGATCACACCAGTGTATTCCTAATTTACCAGCAGAGAAGAGGGGAAGGGAAAAAGCCAGTGGAAAACTAGATGCTGTGTAGACACACACAAAGGCAAGCAGGGAAGTTCTGGCAGGTGAGAGCGGAGTTAGGGGTGTCATAGAAAGCACTCATCAGCATCATTCCTCACTCCTTTGAGACTGGAAACACTCAACCCTTCCATATTGGACAACACAATTTCAGCAAACAGAAATAATTTCTGCCTGGTTTGTACAGTTCCATTTACAACAGCATCTGCACTTAGCTACTGTGTAAATACTCCATCATTGCAAGTGTTTTCAGAGGCATGATTGCCAGGATTTTGGAATGAACCCACAAGAATAATTGTCCTGCTTTTTGTTCATGTAGGGGAAAGCAAATGTCAGGCTCTTCCGAGCACATTGCAATTCATCCTGATGCTCGATTTTTGATTTAAGGTAAAGATTGAAAATCAGGCATCCCGCTAAAACAAGTTTGTAAAAGGTGTTACAGATGTTTTCAAGGGAAATTTCAAGAGTCCTGTCCTTTGCAGTGCAATGTTTCACTTGTAACTCTCCTGTTACTACAAAGCCAAAACACAAGCAGAGGTTATAGAAGTTACAGAATTGTTTGGGGTTGTTGTTTATGCATCTCATCACCTACTTGGCTACATCTCCTGATCAACTTCACTCTCTCCCTCTTACAGAGGCTTTAAGTCACTGTTAATGTGGAAAGCTAATATTGTCCTTCACCACTCAAGCCACCTGTGAGATCAGAATCCTCAAAGCACACCCAAATGATTTACAAAGATATGCTCCATCATCTTACAATGCCATCTGCTTACACATGGATATTTCTTCCACATCCTTAGAACTTCAGATAAAACTCCTGAGTCAAGTTATTTTCAAGATAATGAACTTCCCTCAGTACAAGGAAGAGAAATACAGTCTTGGTGACTGCAGAATTTTGTGTTGGTTATTTTCCTGTTGTTCAGTGAAATAAGTGTTGTGCTGGTTCAGCCAAAGTGACTCAAACAGGTTAGTTTAGAAGTGTCAGCCAGAGAGGTCAGAAATGTGCCAAAATACCAAGCAGAGGAACTTTTGAAGCTAGATTTACTCTGATGTACATCTCACTCCACAGAAACTGCATAACCCAGCAATACAAACAGCTGAGATTCACCTGACCACAACAGGAACAGAAATAACAGTGCAGCACACCCACCTTATAAACCCCATCCACACACACTCCATGTCTTGGTTTTAGAAGCCCCAGGTATCTACACCCATCAGAGCAAAAACATGAAAGACTGACAGAATCACATTTGAGTCAATTCTAGATGAGATTATACCATGGAGTCCTCAAGCACACGAAGTTCACCACCTGCAGTCTAGTCTTTGATTGGTCTACAGCATCACAGCCTAATGTAAATTTATACAAGCTGGGGAAAAAAATCATCCCTAATTTTAAAAAGTCTGCAAAACTCCTTTACTTAGACAAATATTACATGAAACATCAGCTGAATAAGCCAGATCTGCTGTTTAGCCTATGTAAAATTTTTGACAATACAGAGAATTTCTTTAAGACCAGAGTCTGACTGGGAAAGGACTGGCAATACCAAAGCACAATCATACAACTCTCACTAAAACTACTGCAGAAAGAACCTTTACATAAAACAGCAATTATCAAGGTGAAAATCAGCAGCACCAAAATGAAGGTAACTATCTGTTTCTTTAAGCCAATTTCTTAGTGAAGAGTCATTTAAAATAGTCACAGACAGCACACCCACATAAAGGGTTTCAGAAGCATCTTAAGAGCAGAAAACTTAATGACCTTAAAGCAGAAACCAAACCTTGGACAGATCACCAAGGCACATGCATGTAACTAAATCTCCCAAATCTGATTCTGTGAACAGAAGGTTTAAAGTAGATTTACTAACAAATCTTAATTACTGTAAGAAAAACATAAACCCTGCAGTTGGGAACTAAAATTTTACAGTGATTGTTATGTTTATAGAAGGTTTTGAATATCTGCAAAATGAAGAAGTTGACATTTTCCCAGTTCTCTTGCTCAGTGGATTTGGGCACACCAACCCCCTGCAGTGCTCCAGGCTGGGCACAGAGTGGCTGGAGAGCAGCCAGGCAGAAAGGGACCTGGGGGGACTG
>JAOXXN010000065.1:4646775-4658820 GCA_026770055.1 Myrmophylax atrothorax | reverse complement strand
CTTCTCCAGGCTAAACACCCCCAGCTCCCTCAGCCTCTCCCCACAGCACTTGTGCTCCAGTCCCTTCTCCAGCCTCGCTGCTCTTCTCTGGACCCGCTCCAGCTTCTTTTCCAACCTAATTGACCAAGAAGAGATGGAGTCCAGCTCTCCTCCTTAGATAAAAAACAGTCCTCCAACTTTACACCAAGGACCTGTCTCTGCATTACAAAATCCTTGCCAGACCCAACAGCAACTGGATTTATAGGCTCCTAAGAGCTTTCATAGCAGCCTCAGCAAATAGACCCCTAAAATCCCAAAGTCTGACATGAATTTGGCATTTAATTTCCTACTGCCTCCATGAAAGTCCCTGAGTTGAGATATTCAGCTTCAGAGTGAAGCATATGCTGTTTTACCCTCGGGCTTTAAGGGTTTGGCCCTTTCACACAATACACAGTACAAAAAAACGAACAAAGTTGTTAAATTCAGGCATCCCATCAGAAAATGAGACTTACCTCCTAAGTCTTTAAAGCCCTTAAAATAAAACCCAGCAAAAAGTGAATTTTAGGTGCTTCATACTTTATTGCCCATATCTCTCAACACATCTG
Source organism: Myrmophylax atrothorax (assembly GCA_026770055.1). Lineage (NCBI taxonomy): Eukaryota > Metazoa > Chordata > Aves > Passeriformes > Thamnophilidae > Myrmophylax > Myrmophylax atrothorax. The sequence goes on along the minus strand of JAOXXN010000065.1, from coordinate 4,658,236 downwards.
CAGCATGATCCTTTTCCAAGGGGCTCAGTCAGGCATGACAAATATAACTGCAATTACGAGACAGGCTAAATATTATACATATGAACAAGCCATCTTAATGCCACAAAACAGTAAAAATTGAAAGATTAGAGTGAAAAGCATAACTCTCTGTATCCCAGCAGGCAAACCAGTTGTATCTATCAAATCATGAATGGCAGAATGAAATGTTACTTGGTTTAAAAATATCCAGGGGGTGCTACAAACAGGTTTGGATTCATTATTAATAATGGCAATGTGACCATTAGCAACTAAATCCTCATTTCAAGGGACTGCTACTTGTGATTCACATTCAAGCAATGCAGCAGAGCAACTATGAAACTTTAATCTTTATTTCTGATCTGTTAGGCTGCAGTCAGGAATGTCCTTTAGGTGTAATCCGAGGGGCTGCATTGTTGTCCACCTACTCACAAGTGGACAAGGGAACAAAATGCCAGGCTTTTGTCAGAGGTTATTTTCAGCCTGGTGATAGCAATGGCATTGCTCAGATCCCTGAAACTCTCACTCCCCTCCCCTCCCTGCTTATAGGGCTGACAGTTGTGGCCACTGCATTTAAGGAGTGAAGGGATCCCTCCAGCTCCAACCCTTGGAAGCCCAAGAAAAGAGGGAGACACTTCAAAGCAACTCCGGTAAGTAGAGTCCGACGGGTTCTGCCCAGACCGTCTGATCCCAGGGTTTGGGTACCTTTTTTTTCTAACAGTTGGTTGCCTAACAAAGAGAAACATGTAGGTATAGGACAGAAACATGAGTCCTACAGAGCTCAGAGCAGTATTCTAGGTTTGGAGTAGCCAGCTGGTAAGAGAGATTCTCCTGGGCTTCTCAGCCTGGCCAGGAGCTGCTGGTGTGGCAAGAAAAGGGTTGTGGGGATGCTCATTAGAGACACTCATTTTGACTATGCAATGCTGGGTAACAGAAGTTTCAGAGTGCTTAAAAATTTTGTTGAAAAGCTACAGAATTATTTTTTTCCACAAACAGGCGGTCTTAAAAAACCGTACGTACAAAGCACACGAACTTGTGTGCTTTCATGATTTCTCAGGTGATAGTACTCTAGAAGTAAAAAAACCAAAACTAACTCACCTCCAGTCTTCAAAATGCTTAATATCAGGGACTAACTGGCTTTAGACACAATAGGAAAAAACTCCTATGCAGACTTGACAGAAAATGACTAGATAAGAATCAGGATGAAAGAATTATTCCCACACCCCCCACTCAAGCATTACAAGAGAGTGTGATAGGTTTTGTCTTCAGAAAAGCCCCAATAATTTAAATAAATATACGTTTCTAATTTGAAAAGTTTTCTACTTAAAGGTAAAATTATTTCAAAGAATAAAGCCTTGTATGCAGATAAAATAATTCTGTGTCTTAATTGTCGTGGTGCTATTTCAAAGTATGTAATAGCTTTACTTGGCACTTAAAAGACTTAGTGCACAGAAAAGGGTTTAGAGAAGGATCTCACGGAAGGAAAAACGAAAGCTGATAGCCCAGAATTAGGTCTGGAAAAAAGAATGGGACATTTACAGTAGGAATCAGCTTTCCTCATCCACATAGATCCAACCGAACTCTGAGTGTGACTGTACAAGTATTGTGAGTGTGGGGTGTCCTTGGTTGTTAGGTCAGAATGAAGTGCCATGTTCCAGTGTAAGAGTATCTTATTTTTTGGAGATGCAATCTGAAATTCCTGCAGAAGTGTGGATCAAGGAAGTTTCAAGAGAAATATGGCATCACTATGCTAGAAACTAATAGATAATTTGAAAGAAGAAAGATGAAAGGGAAGGAATGGGACACTACCAGCCATCAGCTATGCATGACATGTTTCATAACAAGCCAGTTAAAATATTGTGTTTAAAAGGCGGGTGTAAGTCAGGGTGACCAGTGTCAATGAAAAATCAGTATTTACTGTCCTGTGTCAGTGCTGGAATTCCCATCCCTTGATCTCTGCGTGTTGCTTTACTACAGAAATAAAGGAAAAGTGCTATGAGACCATAGTGGGAGCTCAAGGTATGACAATAGCTAATGAACTTAAGGTTTACATATATCCATAGTCTGCTGAATGAATCAGAATATAAGAAATCTGATTAGAAACAGTATCACATCTTCATTAAATGAGCTCAACCTTCAAACACAAACATTTCCTCTGCTGTCAATGTGTCCTGCTGAGAGAGAACTCATTCTGCAAGAGAGTGGATTTTCACAGAAACACCTTCCAGGATGTTTGAGATGCAGGGGCAGGAATTGTGTCTTGCACTGCAGGCAAATAGAGATAAAACCTCCCCTTAGTGCAGGTTGCAGAGAAAGAGAAAAAGGAGCTCTGTATTGCTACTGTATAAAGGAAGAGATGTATCATTACCCCCTCAGTGGGGCAGAAACACTAAGGACAGTTACATGTGTCACAGGACAGGTCACAGCAGGGCTGTGATCAGGTACCAGACTGAAGCCCTGGCTGCTCTGGCATCTCCCACAGACTTCAGCTGGGAAAAGAACTTCAAATGTAGCCTTGATACTTGCATTTCAATGTAGACAGTGATGTTTGAATTTGATACTATTACTGTTAATTCCTTAGGTAAGGAATTGGTATTCTGCTACTTTGAGTCCAGACCAAGGAGCTTAGCTGGGACTAAAATGGACAGAGATGGAAGGCACACCCTGCCCATTCAGCATTTCTACTGCCAGTGTTCCCAAAGGCCAGCATTTCTCATCCTGTTTAACCCCTTCAGAGCTGTCCTGTAGCACATGTGGCCCCCCAGACCATCCTCCCAGCCACCACTCAGATAAGGCCTGAGCTCCAGACTGGCAAATGCATGAGCAGGAGCAAGGGACAACCTTGTGTTTAGCAAGGAAGCACCAGAATGGCTTTCAACACTGGTTTCACCTGCAGCAGAGTCTGGCATAGCACTGCCTTTTGCTCCTCTACACAATTTCATCAGGACAGTACTGTGCCCACTACCCACCAAGACCAGTGGATTAAATATATTTTGGGATTATGTTCTTATCAATAGCACTTTGATTAGAGTAAGACACTCTGTGACAGCGATGTGACACCCAGATTTGTACAGTATGACTAACATCCCAAAAGAAGATGGCTCACAATGTTCTCATGCCTGTGCAGAGCACACAGCACTTCAAAGGCTCCCTTGCTCCAAGCCTATCTTATACTGCAGTCATATAAGCTCTGAAAAATGGGGAGCATTTCATAATCCCTGGCTGAATGTCTCATGTATAAATTCTACTCCTCATAGGAACTGCATTTTGAGGAATGATACAAGCTGCTGAATAGTAATAGAGCAAGTCCAAGAACATTCCTGCAGCTTAACAGTACCATGAATGTCTACATGTTGCAGTACTAACACTCAAAAGTTTGTTTAGTAATAAATGAACACATTTACTATGTTTAGGATGAGTCCACTCTACTTCCCACCAGATCAGCAGAATGTAACAAGCACCACGTGGTGAGCAGACACTGCAGGTTAACCAGGTTAAGACCACAAAGTTGAGGGAAGTTCAAGGGGATTTAGATACTGACATCCAATGAAATTATATGAAATTAAGGCTTTGGGTATATTTTTTTTCTGATGACAAGTAGGACACAGAGTTCTATTTGTACGTTGTAAGGATGGACCTTTACCCACTGTTACAATTTAGATGAGTAGAAAACTACAAATGCCACATACCCTGTGGAGTGTATTTGCTCAGGCAGCATCCTCAGGGGTGGCACTGCAGCTCAGTGACCAGAGAGACGAGCACAGCAAGGACAGACCTGCCCTGGTACCTCACCCAGCACAGACATCCTGGCAGACACTGCCATTCCTGCCCTGGTGGCCTTATGGGAATAGCTCTACTGTGACTTTCTTCTTTCTCCTACAGCTTCCCATCAGGTGCTGCCAAGAAAACATGGAAAATGTGCATGCATGCCCAGTCATGTTGCTATAATTAGCCTCAGGAACAATGGTTCTTCTAAGAGCTCTCACCACAGCCCCTGACAGCACAAGGTTCACTATCACACATTATCAGACTTTTTCAGAGATTATTTTTCCCCCCTTCAGCTAATGATGTAATTGGAGCTGCTTTCCAAAAACTATCCCGTTGTCACAGACAGAGATGCTTGGTGTGCCTTTGAGGGGAACTAACAAACACAGCACAAGCAGCTTTACAGAGACCACAGGCACAAACCACTCTCCTTGGCAGTTTCCAGTGGGAAGGGATTCCACTGGAAACCCGAGGGAACACTGAACACAAAATTCTCATTTTAATTTTCAACAAAGTGTCACAAACCTGATTTTCATCCCCAGCTGCTCTTCCTTCTTTTAAAATGTTTGAAGCATCACTTGAACTATTTTCATAAATGGCACCAAAATGAAAGAACTTTAAAAACAGAAGAAAAAATAGAATGGCAGGACGAGAATAAGATTTTACCCACGTGAAAGATTTCTCTCTGTCTCTATCTCACATTTAAAAGAAATGAAAAAAGAATTTAACAATGCTGTCCAGTAAAGGCTTCACTGAGTGAGGGGGACCAAATCCACTGTGTGTTTCTTGCATGCAGTTGTTTGGGGTTTTTTTTCTTATTTCAGCTACATCAGGTTTTTGCTTCTTACTCATTACATTACAGATAAACAGAATGAGAGGAAAGCTATGTTTTCTTTTCCTTTTTGCATCAGTACTGTTTTGGAACTGCCAGAGAGTTCAGCTGGGTGAGCAGCCTCCCAAGAGAGCTGAGAGGGACTGGAAGAGATTAATGATGCTGCTGCTGTGTGACAGCAGAGGACTGGGCTGACTGAGCTGGGGAGGGTGTTCAGCTGAGCATAAATCAGCCTCACAAAGGGGAGGGGACACTGGATCTTGCACGAGGGTGACAGGTGTGCTGTCTACTGCAGGTAACAGTCACAGCAGTGACTATTTAATTACACAGGGTTAAGGAGATACTAATCACTGCTGTGCTAAGGCAGAGAGCTTTGGACGTGCTGGTATCTGCACTGTTATCAAACACTGTCTGTAAAGTGCGCTCATTTCTCCAGTGCTGTTGCTTCAGTGTGTGCACACACTACTGTGCCACCTCCCTTTGTCTGGACAGACATGCCTTTTATACCATTCCATGATTTTTGGATTTAGTTGCCAGAAAGAATTCCCTTCAGGTTGCAGAGCTGGCATGGAGACACTGTTCATCTCACTCTGAAATTCAGAAGTACAGACATCACCAAGATTATGAGATTCATGGGACATTAGTGTCCAGTGTAAACATACAGTAAAATGTTAGTCTAAAATGGAAGTAATTGTAAATATCAGCCTTATGTTACATCACTATAAATTCCCCTCTCTCTCTCACTCGACCTCAGAAGAACATTCTCAGGTAGCAAGGCTCAATTCAGTGTTCAAAATACTTTTCTTAGTTGAAACTATCTTATGGTGAATTGAATCAAACACAAATAGCACAAGCAGGCTTCAAAAATAACTATAATAAGAAAGTGACTGCTTTTCCAAGAAGAAGGAAGGCCTGTGCCAGGAGCTCGGAACAACCCGATAATACAGTGTGCAGGTGACAAGATGACATCCCAGTCTTTCCAGAAACGATGACTCAAACAAGAGAACAGAAGGGCAGACTGAGGGTTGGGGTTGTTTCAGATGTGTGACAGCACAATCATCAGGAAGGGCAGACAACCATCAGGTCAAGTGACCTGAGCTGGGCTCCTGCCTCCGACACTGCCCTCCTGTGACCTTGGGCAAGTCACTGGAGCAGCAACCACTGCTCTTCTCTTCCCTGATGTTCAGATTTTAAAAATAATTGCCAAAAAAGAAAAGAAAACACCTTAAGAACCCATCCACTATTACTTTACAATGGCTGTGCACCTCAGGGATCTTGCAGCTGTCTCAGGAGGAATTCAGAAAAGCAACAAACAGCTTGTTTCTATTGAAGTTATCCTCTGAAATGACACTTGTTAAACTTCAAGGTGGAATTATCCAGGTATGAATTGTATAAAATATCACCATACTGACACAGATCATGTGGCCAAGGCAGCTCATGGGGCACTGGATGAAGCAGCACTAACTTTGGAGAGGTACAACTGGTCTGCCTGTTTAACAGAGAGTCAGGGTAGAAAACTGCTCTGTAGAAAAATGAATGCCAAATACTGTCCCCATTTTTGCTTCACTCCAGCAAAGCCTCATTAAAAGTTGCCTTGAAAACCAGATTGACACACAGAAAGCAAAAACTGAGGGGAAGAGGCTACACTGGGGTGCAGAGGGCAGGACTGCAAGAACATGACTATTTGATGGAAAATAAATCCTAGATCTGCTTCTCCAGAAGAGGCTTAAGTGATCCTAGCACCTTCTCACTGAAACACCTCACAGTCATTTCACATACTTACCATCACAATATACCAAGCTAAGGAATATATTTATTTACAAGAGGATTTAGACTGTCCCCGCCCCCTGGGGGTAGGATACCACACAGGTATCTAGTACATTGCAAGTTGACTGGAGAGGGAGAAAAGTTTTTTTAAAGAAATGAAGCTGTTATATTTAAAATAATTTGCTTTTGCTGTTGAGTTTATGTATGTAACTGGATTTTCCAGGTTACCATTCAGAGACAGGGATGCCAAACTGGGGAGGTGGAGCCAAGTGTGGAGCCTGTGAGAAGACCGTGTACCATGCTGAGGAAATCCAGTGCAATGGAAGGAGTTTCCACAAGTCCTGCTTCCTCTGCAGTAAGCTGGGCTACACTGGTTTAACTTCCCACCACCACCATCCCATTAAATCTAGTACATTTACTTTTGTATTACTTTGCACACAGTTTTCTAGCCCTTTGCCCTGAGCCATCTGCCTCTTGGGCTCTTGGCTTTTCTCTTTCCAGACATCAGGTGGTTTCTGCCAGGGACACTCGAGTGCTGCAGAATCACAGTCCATCTCCAACAAACCCCTCCTTCTGTCACACAAGGTGGCATTTACAGTTCAAAAGTCCAGCAAAACTAAATGAACAGCACTCATTAGGACAGAAGGATGTCTTACCAGGTTACTAGGGGAGATGATTACTTTTATATTAATTCATTTCACACAGGAAAAACTGAAAAACATCACCCTGGTGGCATCAGAACCTCCCATCAACACACTGCATATACCTCAGTGTCCTCCTTCCCATATTTCATGTAGTCCCATTTCACTTGCTGTTCCACTCCACACTCCTCTGGGATGTTTGGTGGATGGATTCCAGGAATTTTGCTTTCTCTGCAGATGAGCTAGCACTTAAAAAAACAATCAGAGAGAAGGTATTATTCAGCTCTGTCTTCCCTTCCTGAAGAGAGAGCAAACAATTTGCTAAGAACTAACTAAAGGTAGCTGAAGATTTTATTTTGCAGACAATGAGTGAGATACCTTTGCAGTATGAATTCCATTGCAGCCATTGAATCCAGTTTTTAATCCCCTTTTCCTAGATGGAAAGAGACTTCTTATTTGAAGGCATGAGGCTGATGTTAGCTGACATGGTGCTGTGCAACGCAGAATGAGGCCAAAGGAGTTGTCTTTGTCTTCCTCCAAGTGCCCTGCAAGTGATGCCTGAAAGGCTGAGTAAGAAAATTACTTCAAAAACTTGTCAGTCAATTGACAACCTTCAGCCTTTGCTCATAGAATAGCAAAAGAAAAAAATCTCAGTCTCAACCAGCACTTTTTTATTGCTTCCACATGCTGCTTGTAACAATTCATACTAAATATCAGAGAAACTAATAACCAGCTGTGCTAATAGAGCATAGTTAATAATATTTCACAAGTTTAAATTTCATTTTTAGTATAGCTGATTTAATTTTTTTTCATGATAAACAATGTACATCCATTACCTCTGACAATGTTTTGGTTTGTTATGGGTTTTTTTTGGTTGGTTGGTTGTGTATTTTGTTATGGTTTCTTATTTTACTTTATCTTCCCCTTGTAGTTGTAGGTCTGAACTAAATTATTAATAGGTTAGATACTAAAAAAAGCATTCCCACCAGAAATATGTTTAAGGTAAAAAAGTAAAGATGCATCTAAGCCCAGCTGGCATATAAGAGGTATGTTAATTGGCTTTACCATGAATTCACACACACTATTCAGAAGCTCTGGATGCCTCAGGATCATGTATCACATTCATGGGCTTTTCCATGAACCAGTCATAGGATTTCATTTCTCACCAGAAGGAAATCCATCCTCCCCAACCTAATCTCAGGTATGGAAGCAGTTAACCTATCCAGCTGAGCTTCTGTACATTTCTATTTTAAAAATATTTCAATCATATCATACATTTTATATTATATTTGACCAGAAACAGATCAGTATTTTTTGACCAAAGAGTTAAATTTCAGCAAAATTACACACAACTCAAAGCAACCTGTTAACATAGGCAGAGCCAGACAAGTTAAACTACGAATCACACTCTCTGCCCTGCAGTTTTTCCCTACAAACATTATGAAACAGAAACCTCTTTCCAGCAATCCCTCCTTCCTGTGCTGCTTTTCACCTGCAGGTTGTTGTTTCCCTGTCAGCTTTTCCTCAGACTGCAGCTGTGAGGGGCATTTGGCAGGATCTCACACTGTCAGCCAGAGTCTCCTCAGTGCCCGAGGGTGACTGGGATCTGTTGGCAGATGACAAGTCTCAAAGTTATTTCAACAATAGCACTTCAAGGGCTTTTGCTCCATCTGTTGTGGTGAATTGATACCCTATCCCTAAGGTACCAGAAATAGAAACACTTTATCTGCTGCTAGAGTTTCCATCATCCCTTAACTCCCTTAGCAAACATAATTATCATGTCAAAGCAGAAGTGACTGTAGCACGAGGAGAGCTGGTTCTCACATTTACAGAAGCCCTTAATTTTTTTTCTATTAACTATAAAGGTCTTTGCAAATTATTTCCCCCTCTATGCAGGGGGAGGACAGCCAAAGCAGAGGGCTGGGGAGACATAAGTAGTACTTTATGTTGCCCTTTAACAGCCGCCTGGTCTAGCAGAAGGTGTCTCTGCCCATGGCAGGGATTGGAACTGTATGATCTTTAATGTCCCTTCCAATCCAGACCGCTCCAGGATTCTGTAACTAAAGCTGCAGAGATTGCAGCATCAGCTTAAATCCCCTGAGGGGGATGAATTTGACTCACAGGAGGATACTTAAAATAAACATGGGGGAAAGGGACTAATCCAACCCTCAGCTGGCTCCTCTTGAGCTTGTACTTCCAGCCACTTTCAATACTTCTGTATTTCACTGCTTTCTGGTGCATACACACCAACCAGGCAACTTGATTTTCCAAGCCGTCACCAGCTCATGACTGGAATGCCCTCTGCAGGACAAAGGAAGCTGAAGGTTTTCCTTTTTGTTTTTCCCTCTATCAGCCACTCTTGACCCGGCAAAGAATTTGAAAGAAGCATTGAAATGTTAGGTTTTTAGCATCCTAGAAAACCCTGAATTTCTATAGGCACTCTGAACTGAGCATATCTTCCTCTCTCTGGGGTGGAGGCTCTCACAAAAAAGCTCCCAGAGTGGGGCAGCAGACACGGTCACCAAGAAACTGAGAAGTGTAGCTACTATTTTTTTTTATCCCATTCATTATTGTCCCATTCCTGAGCATAAGCACCAAGCACTGGTTCAGCAACAGAATTTAAACTCTAAATACTTACAGGGTTTCAGATGAACAAAGAACTGGGAGAGAATAATTGAGCTTCCATAGACACTCCATGAAAACAGGGATGCTTGGAACTCACCTCAACACCAGTTAGCTCTAGGTGTAACTTTTATTTCCCAGAATAGAGGTAATTGCTTACCAAGATGCCCAAATAAGCAGTGGTTAACACTCATTACCTTCTGGTCCTTCCAAGTTGAGGCTTGGCTTAAAGTAGTGCTGTAGAAGACACAGTTTGTATTCCCTGATGAAAGCTGGGCATTCCTATTCTGTCCAAATGCCTTCCAGATCTTTCCTGGACAGCTAAGCCAAGCATTATTTCTCTGTAACAAACATGACAGTAAGAAGTCTCTGTTTCCAGGAGTCATCCTGGAATCATAGAATCAGTTGGGTTGGAAGAGACCTCCGAGATCATCAAGTCCAACCCTTGGTCCAACTCCAGTCCATTTACCCGACCATGGCACTCAGTGCCACAGCCAATCTCAGTTTAAAAACCTCCAGGCATGGGGAATCCACCACCTCTCTGGGCAGCCCATTCCAAGGCCTGAGCACTCTCTCTGCAAAGAACTTCTTCCTAATATCCAACCTAAACCTCCCCTGGCAGAGCTTGAGCCCGGGCCCCCTTGTCCTGTTGCTGAGTGCCTGGGAGAAGAGACCAACCCCCACCTGGCTGGAACTTCCCTTCAGGTAGTTCTAGACAGCGAAACACAAAACCTGGAGGTCCCATCAGGGCTTGCTGGTTTGGCTACAAACCTACAGTGGGCTCCAGCAGGGTGGGCTTGGTGGTCCCTATTGCGTCTTTCCTTGAGTTTTGGACCCTGAAAGGCTGCACAGGAATCACGGGCATCATCTTCTCACGGCTCAAAGTTTGGTATCTGTGGGCACAAAAATGGTCTGAGGGGCACCTTCTGCTTTCTCCTCGGGGTGCTGAGCTGTCCCCTCTGAGGGCAGCAGTGCCAGCAGGATGTCACCTTGTCCCCACGGGACACTGTCTGCCCCGGACCGGGTCAGCATGTGCAGGGGAAAGGAGCCCTTCGCTCTTGCGCTGCGAGATCGTTCTTGCTCCAGCAGATGGACCGCAGCGTCCTCGCAGCGTCCCCTCGGCGTCCCCGCGGGGACGCTGCGGGGAGACGCTGTGAGGGCGAAGTGAGGATACTGTGAGGATGGAGCAGGGATGGAGCGGGGACACTTGTGGGGACACAACGGGGAGACTGCGAGGACACTGTAGAGACGGAGAAGGGACGCTGTGGGGACAAAATGGGGACGCGGGGGTCGAACTGCAGTCGCTGTGGGGCACAGCCGGGACGGTCTAGGGATGCTGTGGGGACACTGTGGGGACAAAGGGAGGACACTGTGGGGACACTGTGGGGACACTGTGGGGACGGAGAGGGGACACACTGTGGAGATGGAGCGAGGACACTGCGGGAACACTGTGGGGACAAAGCGGGGACACTGCGGGGGCACTGAGGGGACACTGTGGGGACGGAGCGGGGGTACTGTGGGGACACAACGGGGAGACTGCGGGGACACTGCGGGGACGGAGCAGGGACTCTGTGGGGACAAAATGGGGACGCGGGTGTCGAACTGCAGTCGCTGCGAGGCCCAGCGGGAACAGTCTGGGGACACTGTGGGGACGGTCTGGGGACACTGTGGGGACACACCGGAGACACTGCGGGGACACTGTGGGGACAAACCGGAGACACTGCGGGGACACTGTGGGGACAGATCCGCTCCCCCCTCACGGAGCTCCCCCCTCACGGAGCTCCCCCCTCACGGAGCTCCCCCCTCACGGAGCTCCCCC
>JAOXXN010000065.1:4611592-4624602 GCA_026770055.1 Myrmophylax atrothorax | reverse complement strand
TGGGCCATTGACTTAAGAGTTGGACTCGATGATCCTTGTGGGTCCCTTCCAACTCAGAATAGTCTGTGATCTGTGATCCTGCACATTTGTTCTGGAGTAGACAGGCAGTTTATAACATGGAATTTCTCTTCTATTTGTCAGATGTACCAAAGGCAGAGCAGAATGATAGAAATTCTGATAGCTAAATCTTCCCTCAGGCCCTCTGGAAACTTGGTGCCATGCTACAAACTCAGAACACAGTTTTTTAAATACACCGAGACTATAATCTTCTGTATCTGTAACTGGAAAAGGAATATTCTGAAGTCACACCATGTGAGACCCAAACCCAATATCCATGTGCAAATGTTCAATTGTTACATCCTTTTCATGTAGTGTGAGATTATCAAGTGAGGTCAAAATACTGATGCATATTTACAAGTAAAGTTTTCCTCATGATTTTGGAATTAACTGTCTTACCAGAGAAAAGCATCTACCTGTGGATCTGTTAACTGGAGAACAATCCTTTGACCTTTGATAACCAGATGTGTCTAAACACTGGTGGTCTAAAAGACTTTTGGTTTTATTCTGAATTACTTGAGATCCAGTAACAGTTATGGAAGCACAGCAGAACTGTGCTCAAAGCTCCCAAGTGCCATTATTTGTAAGTAGCCAGTAATCAAACAAAGATACAGCTCTCATGTAATGATGTTCCCTGGGGGCTGAATTTTAATGCAGGCGGCTCTTTTCTCTACAATTGGCAGCTACAAAGTCTCTATGACTCACTACTAAGCTATGCAAATTTTGTAAATTTGTAAAAGCAAAACAACACAGAGTAGCTGTACAAGGATGTGAAACAGCTGCGCAAAAAGAAAAATGTTTGAAAACAAGAATTCTGTACTTAATAGTTGCTTGCTAAATTAAGAGTAGCACACTGTAAAATGCCAACCTATGGCCTATCCCTCAGAGAACTTATTTGAAACCCTGAATCTTACATGCTTTATTCTTATGTACTTGCTCTGGTAGTTTACGGTTTCAACAGACTTATTAACTGTGTTTAAGGTGCCAGCCAAAAGTAATTATACTAGAAAAGAAATACATGGGTAAGGGTTCACCTACAATGGATTTTGCCTATGGCAGAGTTGACAGTGTAGGAGACTGCTGTTCCAGTAGAGGAAATGGAATAATTTATTTTCCATGAGCTGTAGATAGAACAAGGTGTTTAAAGTACATCAATAGAGACTTTAGAGTGAGAACAGAAAAGCTCCAGCACTTGAGGATTTTGAGAACAGGAGATGAATGTCTGCCTAAGCATGGAGTCAGCATCTGGAAGTAGGTGTTGACTCTCAAGCTTCTTCAAGACCTCCTCTTTAGGGCATTTGTTGGGATTACAAAAGAGCCTTTTTTTTCCTCTTAATTTTCCATCTGAAATCATGTCTCTGGAGGATATCAACAACATGAGATGATGACTATTTGTGAATATTTATTCCATTTCCTAAACAAACTCCAATGAGGAAGTATTGAAAAAGGGTCTTCAGCATACTCTTTATGTCCTTCCAAAAGGGACAACAGAATATGAATGTATTGCCAACTTCCGTTATGTACAAATTCCAAGACAAACACCTACTAGGGGATGAAAACTTGCCCTTGTTGACAGCTAGGAAGTATCCTGGACACAGAAAAACCACTAAGGTTCCCCTTTGCCTGACACCGTGATGTCAGCCTCTCTACGTGCCCTAATATAATTCTTCCTCCCTCTGGACTTTCTAAGGAAAGAAGTTTGAGGGATTCTTCATGTGATATAAATTCACAAACAGGCTGAGTCATTTCCAGACAGAATAACAAGTAAACAGATCCAACATTCCCACCCCACCCTGAACATCTTTTTAACTATTATGCCATATTATAATATATTACTAATTGGAAGGTACGAGTGGACTTGTTATTAAGGCAAGAATCAGGGCAGGTAGAATAGTTGGAGGAGGGTTCTTTCTATAAACTGCAGTGGTGAACAAGCCTGATTTGGCAGCTGATGCATTCACCAGCGTGGTATTCCTCAGTGCTATCACAGTGACTCAGTCCCTCCAAAGGTCAGGCAGACACTCACTCCACAAAAGATGCCAAAATGCTGTTTGTGAATCAGACAGGAGGAAGGACAAAGTTAAGACGTAGCTGACACAGAAATGCATTTCTGAAGGGAATACACTTGAAGCCACTGTTTTACAGTGGGGTTTTTTTCCCCCTCACATTTGCTAAACCTTTGATGAAAGAGAACTAAACAGACTTCCATTCACCCCTTTCCTTCCATCTCCATGGTTTACCTTCATAAATCATAATACAAAAGACCCTCAAGCTGGACTATTAGCACCTTCATTCTCTCTCCTCCTACTCACTGGCTAAAAAACCCCAGTATCATTCTACTGATTTTCGTCAAATCTATCCCTCCTAAAGTCCAGGCAAAGGTTAGAGAAGACTTAGACTCATGGTAGATGGAATGACGTGTTCCTGGGCCAATCTGCCACCTTACATATGACAATACAGATGTAACCAGCTGCAAGATTTAACCCATTCAACTGTGTCCTTTGTATCTCAACCATTCTAACATTAAAACATGTAAATAAAAAAGGACAAAATATTTATGCTTTACATCCAGTACCAGAGCCTGTATTTCCTAAAGCCTTTGATACTCTTGTTACTCTACCAGTTAAGGCTTACTGCTTAATTAGATAACATGGTTTCAGCTAAAATCTCAAATAAGCAGCTGCTGGAGCCAATGGATTAAGCCATGTAATCAAAACCAGTGGAAAAAATTTCTCTTTTGCCTTAAAGCTTCTCTTCTCATGATTAATTTGCTACATGGGTCTGACAAGACAAAAGAAACATTGCTGATGAACTTTCAGTAAAGAGTCCATGCCATGATCTCTTAATAGATGTCAGTAGATCACTGAATTGTCACCAGCCCACATAAAAGATTCACTCTCCTGACTGTATCTGTTACCTTACAGAAAAAATGGGAAAAAAACCCAAACCAAAACAACACAAAACATTTCATTTCTCTTGTAATAAATAGGTAGCTCTAGCAGAGGCAGAAAGTAAAAATATTCATGGTGATTTGGTTTTAAATCTCTCTACAAGTTGTACCTGCTCTGTAGAAGACAGCCTTGGATCCCTAAACTCAGCATGTTATGTGTGAGAAGACTGACCTAAACCAGGGAAAAGGTGAACAACCACACTTTGACTTACACTACTCCCTTACCATGGCTTGCTGACAGAAGAGTTGTAGCAACCAATATGCAAACACGGGAGAAGCAGGAAACTGAGCATGATGCACACCTCCTCACACATGAAAAGTGGCAGACAAGCCAGAATTTATTTCCACACCTAACAAGAATGCTGTAAGCTTTAGAAGCAGTGCATAGCTCTCAGTTGGACACTGATGAAGCACTGGGTGGGTGCTGATTCTCAAAGAGAAAATCTGTTTCGTAGCCTTCTGGAGAACTTCCTGGTTTACCACTGTGCTTTTACTAACCATCCCCTGGAAGATGGAATCAATTCTAGGCACTCTCACTGTGTTACAGTAATAGCTTGTTTTTGTTAAGGAGAAATTTATTACCAGAAAATCTTCCAAATTTTTCAAATTTTTTTTTGTTACTAACAAAGTAAATTTACTAAAGCTTTTGAATTACTTCAGACTTCCACCAACACGAGGGCAGGATTTGATACCTTTAATTAGGAGTAACCCCTTTGCTGTTGCATCAGTTATTTGCCTGGAAATCTAAGCCCCTATTTAAGACTAAAAAAAAGTGTGATACTGATCTGTGTTCTCTGACCTTTGCTTGTTGTGTTTTTAGCCAGAACACCTGCCTGGTTTGCCTCACCTCTCAGCAAAAGGCACCTTGTTTCTCTTCACCCTGATAAGGTCTAGCAGCTGTTTCCACCTGCTTGTTTGTTCAGGGTCACCAGGCCCTGATAGCTGAGTCCATGGAAACTGCAGTCTCACTTTTCTCCACATCATGGCAATTGCACCACTATAGTATTACAAAAGCATCTTGTGTTTGTACACACCATCCACTCCTGATTATCTGTGTGGACCCATAACCTTCTACACAGCATTCTCTAAGAGAAAACAAGACAACTCAGAATGAACTAAGTTTAGTAGAAGAAGATACGGACATGGAGGTGTGTGTTATACAGCTGGACATTACTGAGATTTCCTACCTTCTTCCTCTGAGAAGTTTCTTCATCCAGGATCAGAGGTGACACAGGTTTTTAAAACTCCTAATGACTCTTTAGCTCTTTCCATTCACTGAGGCTAACATTTAGATTTTTTTGGCCATAGTCCAGTGCACATCAGATGACTGTCAAAAACATTGGGTTTAGATACACTGTGACTGACAGTAAGGCCATCCTACCATCCATGAGCTAAACTAAACCTCTTAATAGCTTTTGCATCCCTAGGAAGCATTTACTGATCATGGAGTTATATAAGAAGACTTTGAGATATGCATACACTCTGTCACACCTTTCATGTAAGAAGGATATG
The DNA here is from genome assembly GCA_026770055.1 of Myrmophylax atrothorax. NCBI lineage: Eukaryota > Metazoa > Chordata > Aves > Passeriformes > Thamnophilidae > Myrmophylax > Myrmophylax atrothorax. Next base: position 4,620,083 of record JAOXXN010000065.1, on the reverse strand, counting down.
TCCCTCTCTACAAGAAGATTCATAACCTGGAAGTATTCCAGATTAGTAAAAGCAATTCAAAATAATAACTGAACAATTCTTCTCATCTTTGGCTAAATCCTCTTTCCCTTTGCACCCTTCTCTTTATCATTTTCTACTCTAACAAATACAAGCTACTTGTCCTCATGAGCTATTTGCATTTGCCCCTCAGCTTCATATTCTACATTGCCAAGACTCAAAACTGAAAAGGGGAAAAAAGAGGTTTCAGTAAAATGTTAAGAATGTCTAACCCTGCCTACCTGAGGAGCCCTGGCTCTCTAAAACAAGAGGATGGATTTGCTTGTTTCAAAACAGGGCACAGGTACCAGGCCTCTCAGAATGCTCTTCACTAACTGCACTCAACAAGCTCAACATCTACATTCGGTTTGCATGGCTACCTCTTATCTTTTCCAGTGGAGGAAGTGTAGATTAGAGACAGATTAGGTTGGCAAACTGAAAACATCAGAAGGGCAAAACACACATAACACTGCCTTGGAGAGGCTGTGTAAGCAGCTGAAAGAACTGAGGGGAGATGTGCTACTGAAAACATTCATGTAAGGAAAGATAAAAAAAAAAAAAAAGCCTTTTAGGATGGGAAGCTTCCCTACACCTACAAGAGGTGTTCTGTTTCCAAGTGTAAGCTGTGACTTGCAAACACTTGAGACTTCACTACTTTGAAAGTATGAATCGACTGTGACAAAAGAGAGTACAATAACATGCAGGCAGGTATTCTGCTTGCACAAGGCTAGTGAAACTAGGATTCACTTTTTAACTGACTGACACCATAAACTCTTTGTGCTTTGTTTTTTTCAGACACCTTTAGCCTGTGTTATACCTTTGATAATCTATTCAAGTTACCATGTAGTATATAGTTTAAAACAGTGATGCAGCTCGTTCAGATCTCTCAGTTGTCTCCTGGAGCACTAACTATCAAGTACAATTTGCCTTATCTACTCCTGCACTAAGAACTACCTAAAGGGTGGGTGTTGTGGAAAGAACTGTACTAGTCCAGCCATGATTCATGTAGCACATTACATCAACAGGACAGGCTGGACAGTTAACAGGGAAGCAAACTTAGAGTACTAAGGAATTAAATTATTAAATATGCAAACCCTACCAGATTTAGATATTATGTGATTTTTGTCTAGACAGAGACCAGGATTTCAACCCAGGAATGCACTTACTGTGTCTACTGATAGTTTACAGTTGGTGAGTGGAAGTCACCAGGGACTAAAAGTTCTGTGAAAAATGAAACACAAAAATTGGACCCAAATGTAAGACTGCCAAAAATAAGTGTATTCCCTGAAACATCAGCATGCTAAAGGGAGCAGAAGTCAGCACCAAGATGCTGAATTTTCAAATTTCTGCTATAAACTTCTCTCCTGCAAGGCTGTTGATGGAAAAATTGCTATTTCCATTCCATTAATGCTTCCTTCTCAATTTTTGAAGCTTCCTTTCTCTTCAGCATTTGTAGGAACTCCTCTCCCTGGAGCAGTGTGAACCTCAAAGACAGCAACTCCAGTATATGTGGCTAAAAGCATGCTCAGTGAAATCATGAATCAGTTGCCCGAACAGGAATCAAGCAGTTAGTTTAGCAGTTCTGGATATCTGTAGAGAAGTGGAAGCTTGGTTATGAAGTGCTTAACTATTTAAATCAGATTTTTTTTCTAGAAAAGGGGGAAATTGAACTAATTTATTCCTTTTTACTGTGAGACTAAAGATAAAGACTGAGAATTGCTTTAAATAAGGCCATTATTTACACAGTGACCTGACTGATGATCACTTCCAGAACCTGCCAAGTCAGCTTGTAAAAGCAGCTTCCCAGTGATATGTCTTCCCTGCCCGGAGCTTCAGCGATGCAAACAGCAGCCTCTCCCCCTGGAAATAAAAGGCCTGGTATCATGAGACCTCTCTCCTGAGGACCTGATGGTGTTTGTGTTTGAAATTACTTACTAACCAGCTGCTGTGTTTGCAAAAGGCGGGTGCCAAATCCATGTGTTCATACAGGCACACACCTGCCTTTGTGCAGGAAGAGCAAGCACCTTGTGCAGAATCACACTGAAGGCAGCTCTCCTTACCCTCCCACAAGAAACTTTGACCTGTACTGTATAACCAAGGAGAAGGTGTACCCATGCCCTCAAGAGCCTCTACCATCAAGGACAAGCAAAAGAAAGGAATGGGTTCCATAGTGCCAAAGCCAAATGAGAAATGCAGGATACTCCTCCAGTTCCCTGGTATGCTCTCCCTAGTTACCAGCATCTTTAAAAACCTCTTTCAAGAAAGAGAATTGAAAGCTACCCCATGTACTTCTATTGAAATCTGAATTAAAAAAAAAAAAAAAACACCTTGCTGCAGAGTAGGTATTGGGGTTTTTTATTCATCAGATTAATAGAGAAAAGAAAAAAGCTCAGGTACACTAGCTTTGAATTAGAAGATTGCTTGCATAAAATACTACTCTGAATGTAACTGAGAAAAAATGCAACTAATCTTCGTGCAGCAAATCTTACCAGCATAATTTTCTTTCCTTTTACTTTTCATCCTTGCTTTTCATTGATTAGGCTAATGTATCACAACTGAAACAGGTCTAGTCAACAAGGTAGAAAAGGTTTTGATTCCCTCAGGATAATAAGGAATGCTGTTATTTGTGCTGTGTTCTATACTTGAGCTTCTGACAGAAAATATTAATAATTTGCAAGCTAACCAATGTTCCCTGGAGAAATAAATTATAGAATAACTGAGCCTTAAACCCAGGAGCAAACGGATGTAAAACCCTTCTCGACTTTGTGCCCATCCAGCTACCTCTTCCTTGTGGTCGGCCTCTTTAAAGACATAGGACTGTTGGAACAAAGCCTGCCATCTATGGGGGTGACTGCCAGTCCTCCCTGACATCTGAGAAAGTGAATGTGAGTCTGGGAATGTCAATGGCGCCTCCCAGTAATGCAGCACCTCTGAGGAACTGGACTGCATTGCCAGAAATGGCAAACAGCCCAACTCCTCTTCTGGAGACTTAAAATACCAATAGCCCTCTGGCCATAAAAATACTGTCAAATGAGCCATCCAGTAAGAACAGTCTTAAGTGAATAACTCTGTGATGAGAAGCCAAGGAGAAATACTGTCGGAGAGGAAAAGTGTGTGTGTGTAAGATTAGGCCTTATGTTTCTGTTATGTTTCAAGTGCTGTGTCCAGTTCTGGGTCCCTCAATTCAGGGCATACACTGAGGTGCTGGAGCAAATCCAGAGAAGGGCAATGAAGCTGATGAAGGGTCTGGAGCATAAATCCTATGAGGAGCAGCTGAGGGAGCTGGGGGTGGTTAGCCTGGAGAAAAGGAGGCTCAGGGAGGACCACATAGCTCTCTACATCTACATGAAAGGAGGCTGTAGTCAGGTGGGGGTCAGCCTCTTCTCCCAGCTAACAAGTGACAGGACAAGAGGAACTGGCCTCAAGCTGTGCCAGGAGATTCAGGCTGAACATCATGAGCAATTTCTTAATGGAAACAGTTGTTAAACATTCAAATGGACTGCCCAGGGAGGTGATGGAATCACCATCCCTTAAAGGTGTTCAAGAACGACTGGATGTGGCACTTAGTGCCATGGTCTAGTCAAGAAGGTGGAGTTTGGTCATAGGTTGGACTCATTGATCTCAGAGGTCTTTTCCAACATAAATGACTCTGTGATTCTGTAACAGTGTATCTGCACTACGTGTATATGCTTATATATATTTATACACACTTTATGTATGTGTATTTGTACCTGCCTCAGGAGGACAAGTGATTTAAAAAGCAGGCACAACCTATTTTCCATGAAGCTGCTTCTCCAGTGTTGAATTTCATTCCAGCCATTACGTAGATTTATTATTGTAATGCAGATCTGTCGCAAGACACATCTTTACCTTCTTGTGAAGCTTTTGTGTTATGTCTCAAAGTACAAAAATGTCATATGAAAAACTTTCAGTGATTTCAGAGGCTTATAACTCAGCTCAGAAAATAAATGTAAACTGAGGGTAGTAGGGTTCCAGTTATTACAAACTACTGCAGTAATAAATTAGATAGAGTTTAAATTTCAGAGCAGGTGGTTTCTCAAGGTGTTCAGAAAATTCTTATATTTACCACCCAAATTTGTACCCAAAGTGCAGGAGCTGTGGGAATCCTTAACTTTTATAAGCTAAGCCTATAAACTGAACCTATGAAACCAGTTTAGTTTTCAGCATTGCTTCCCTACAGGCATAAAAGTTGAGCTTGTGGGATAGCACATGGCTATTTATTTTACTCGGCAGATCAAAACTAAAAAGAGTGCTGTTCTAAGGAGACACCATTCTGAAGGCTCTGAGAGTGGCACCAGAACTGAGGTGCTGTTGTTCCCAGGGATTGGCTCCCTACAGCCTCTGCTACCACAGCCTCCACGCCCAGATGGAAATGTCAGGATCACCCTTTTCAAATGACTGTCACTACTTACAACTACAATTACACAAACCTCCTGTTGTGTTGAGGTGCCCAGCAGGATGAATCACTAATGGCTAGTAAGGGTGTGTACTACAGAAAAGTATATATGACCTGTATTTAAACATCACTGAGATAATCTCCAAACAAATCTCAAAAAGTTTCCTTTTTTAACTGCCTGGAGAATATAAAACCTACACATGTATTACTTTGTTGCTCACATTTGCAATTAGCAGCAAAGAAGCAGAATTACTCTTATGCTACTGTAAAGTCTGCAGCCTGGGAAGTGAAAGGGACATCCCACAGTATGAAAATTAATGTACATACCAATAATCTAAGGAGATGGTGCAAAGTTTTCTGCAACTCATTTCCCAATACTTTTACCTTAAGTTTACAGATCTAAGCAATAGTGCTTTTTATTTTGGACAAAATTTTTCTTCCATGTGGTAGATCTCCTCAGCAGAACATTTTTTTTTTGCTGTAACCCAAATTTTCCAGTTCTCAATTGCATTACTTCTACAATAGTTCTTCACTCTGCTAGTACCAAAACCAGTTCAAATTCCTCCCTAATGTTGAATGTTTTCAAGTAGTTTCAGATTTACTTCTGTTAAGCATTTCTTAGTCAAATTAAATATGTGTGTTTGCCCGCTCTCCTTAAATAACAACCAAGTGTGTCTGTAGGTTGCTTTTCCCATTTAGCTTTTTTTCTAACTTGGCAACTTCTAAATAAGGTGGTTGTACCATGGGCATGTCGAAAGTTCAAAATGAGTGTGAAAGGGGAAAAACCATTAACAAATAAAGTTTTGTTTCAGCAGCTGCTGCAGTAAGGATATTGATGAATAACACACCCCAGGATTTAAGTGACTATGAGCTAACGTGATCAGTTCTGATTATGCTTCCTCCATAAAGACTGCCACCATGAAGTTTGACAAAAATTTGCATTCAGCCCTCAAATTCTTGAGCTGGAACACTAATAACAGTATTAGTTCTTGATGGAGCACTGGCTTGGTAAGTGAGGAAACCTTCCCATATGGAAAACGCAGATGTCCCTTGACATATGAGGCTTATAAGGAACTTTGCACTAATTTCAGGGTTTATGCCCATTAAAAATAGGAACTACTGCCATAATTCTTTTTTCAGTGTTTTATAAAATAGTTACAGAGCTTCTTCTGTGAAAGATCTACAAGTAAGTTACACTGAAAAAATCCAGGGCACATTAAACTAAATTTAAACCACAAGCTACTAGTCAGATGAAACCAGCTATCCAGGAAACACTGGCAAGCCCACTCTTAGTAAGAGCACCAAAAAAAGTTCATTTTGGTAAGACTGTAATCAAAGAAAACCTAACAGTCGTTCTAAGTAGTGGTACGTGCTGAACTTCCCATGGGACTACTGATGTGTAGCAAGTGTATCTATTTGCAAGACTCAGGTAAAGAATATTCTTGATCTTTTAAACTTCTTTGAGAATACTTAAACAACTGTACTTCCTGAGGGGACGGGGATTTATTGTCCCACCTCTCTTTCCCCTCCCCAAAGTGACAGTTCACAACCAGTTGTCCATCTCTGCGTTAGGCTAAAAAGCAAACAGAGCCATGTATTGCTTCACAGACCCCCCACACAACAGAAGATTTGGGGTTTATTTTCTAGTGTTAAAAGTTAATGAAGCAATTTCTTTAATGAAAGATGAGCACTAAGTGTTACAGTCACACTCACTGGAAAGGGCTGTGTAACTGTCTTTACTATTTTTAACATTTACATTTGACAGACAAACTGAATATTCAGATGAAACACCTCACTGAAACTCTGCTTCCAATTCATAATATCCCTAAAGTAAATTAATTAAAAAACACAAACAATTTTGACTACTTGCCCCAATGGTTTTGCGTGTTTTAAAGTACTCCAAAATTTTGTTAGGTGAACTCTGTCATTATCTTCTGAACAATGAACCCCAAGTATTTGTTTGATTTTCAAAAGGAAAAAATGTGTTCCCTTACATGATTTCTTTTGTTTTCTCCATCTCTTACAGATGTAATCACTGTTTCAGAAAAAACTGTTGATCCGGTTTTATTATCTGTAACCTGATAAAGCAAAAGAACAAAATATCAAACTACATTTTTATTAGCCCTTTGTTACTCTCAGTCCTACATTCTGCAATAATTAACCCACTCCCATCCCCTCCTTTTTTCCCCATTTTGCTGTCACTCGTATTAAACACTAATCTGAGGGGAAATGCAGATGACACAGCTACCTCCTTATCTGTTTAAAATGTCACTGTAATGAAGCTAACTGAGGATGACACGGTCATTCTTTTATGACCTATGTAATAGCTGTAGCTGTGTTCTGTTTTTAGCAGGCACATTTTTTTCAAAATAAATTATTATTTCACATTAACCTTTTATGACGTGTCCTTACATAGTGACTAGTCAAGCACGTAAGATACAATAAAACCCTAAAGTAATTAGCATCAGGAAAGTTTATGCTCCCAATTACTTTATTCCTCCCCAAAACATGCAAAATTGTTTTTACTTTTGTAGAAAAGGTATGCAAGAATGAACAGCTCACCAGATATATGCTTTCTCATACCTTATCAATTTCTTGATGAGTCTGAACAGTTCTGTTACCAATTCTGGTTTCTGTGTTGGACTCATTGTGGTAGTTGGGAGGTAAGTTTTCAAAGTTTACTTCTGACAGTTTTTTTGCTCCTTCTTCTTCAGCTTCCATCTGCCAAATTTAAAACAAACAAACAACTGAAAATTAGCAAAAATGCCACAAAAGAGAAGAAGCAAAGCTTCTCGTGCAGCCCTCGGTAACACGCTGTTTAATTACGTGCTGTCAGCACAGATGCCCCTGGGTGAGAACGCTTACTCAGCTGCTTCAGACACTGACCACAGCAGCTCTTCTAATGGACTAGAAAAACAGAGTCGAGCTAAACCCTTAAGCTCTGGGCTGTTTAAGCCAAAGCCTGTCCTGCGAGGAAAAAGTGTGCAGACTCACGACAACTGGTATCTGCACAGGCTGATGCCAGTCAGGAGCCCAGCTTTCCATTTTTCCCAGAAGATCACTGGAGACGTAAGACACACTTTCCTATCTGACAAAGAAGAGAAAATACTCCAGCAGGACAGAGAGATTCATACAAAGCCCCTTGAAGTCAACAGAAGCCGTCTTACAGATGAGGGTGCATACATCCCAAATTTCATTCTCTGTTTCAGTTCCCACTGTCTTTGCCAGAAGAAGGGCATGAGTCTTGCAAACAACATAAACTGAATAAATTGTATCCCTTTGTTATTTGCAACCACTGTAACAGAGCTAGGGGGCCACAAGTTTCAGCCAGGCCAAACAACTGAATTCTTCTCAAGACAAAACTCTTTTTGGTGTGTCTGTTTTTATTTTAAACAACAGCTGCAAATCTTTTAAAGTATAAAGCATTTATCTGCTAAGACACAGCTCAAACAGTACACATTTTGGGCTGTACAGAGGCCATTCCTCAATCCAGAACTGACTACTGGGAAAGTAAAGCAGGCAGTTTGACAACGTCCTTATTTGTAACTAAGCATATTTGCAGCACTGGAAAGAATGGTTTGTCTCCATGTGTTTGCAGACGAAGTGAAGTGGGTGACAGAGGCACACTGCAGCAACTGGCCAGATGACAGTTCAGAAATTATCTGATTATAATAAACCAGGGTCTCTTCCCCCCCAGGTTGTCAGTGACAAGGTTTTTTTGACTATGTATTTTTCAATGAGAAGAAAAGAGAACCTGGAAGATTCTTAACATGAAGGGGAAAAAAACGCACAAGAAAGAGGAGAGCAGGGACAAGGTCTTTTGACAAGCAATGAGACAATGTCTTGGGGTCTGGTCTCAGTTCTTGGCTTTGAAACAGGTTCTGTGCAATTCTGGGGCAGCAATTTGAGATCAAGACACAGACTACATAACAAGTAAGCTGCTTCTCCACACGTGTTTCCAGGACTGTCTCACAGCTTTGAATCCTGGTTTGGGATAACCTCTATACCTAAGAAATATTGTAATGACCCCAGATCTTT
>JAOXXN010000065.1:4595635-4611492 GCA_026770055.1 Myrmophylax atrothorax | reverse complement strand
TCCTGCCCCGCGGCCCCCGCTGGAGCCCCCGGCCTTGGGCGTGCGGGAGGCAGGGCCGGGAGCGGGGCCCTGGGCAGAAAAACTCACCCCGGGGTTAGCGGGGAGGACAGAAGGGCGGAGATGCTGAGGGAAAGGAGGAGATGCTGAGGGAAAGGGGAAGATGCTGAGGGAAAGGGGAAGATGTTGAGGAAAAGGGGGAGATGCTGAGAGAGAGGGGGAAATGCTGAAAGAAAGGAGCTGTCCCGTCAGACCCGAGATCCTCCTTCTCTCGGTGTTTTGAGAGCAGGTTTCATGCGAAGGCGGCCGGTGGGAGCTGAGTAGCACCTCCACAATGTATTTTGCTTTCCAGGCTCCAATGAAGGTTCTCAAAAAGTGTTTTCAGCTCCGGGGCCCAGCTCCGTCTCAGAGCAGTGACACGTCCTGCATCTGGCTGGCCAGCACCCCACTCTCCCTGATTGACTCCTTTCAAAGTTTTTGTTGTTTTGTTTTTTTTTTAAATATTCGGGCAACATTATCATTTTGTATCTGTGTGTGTCTTCCCCAATTTCCACATTATTTTTCGTTTTTGTGCTTCACCCCAATAACTTGGTGGACAGATTTTGCTGCATTCACCTCACTGCTCTGGGACAGCTCTGTTGTGCCAAGAGAGAACTGTCCTGTAAGTCTCAGTTTATTTTGGAGCCTGGGTGAGAGGTAATGGTGAGTAAACTATTTCAGTCCTGAAAATTTCCTGCAGTCACATTATGACAATAACTACCAGTACAAACCCACTGCTACTGGCAGGCTAAGGCAGCTTCAGGCAGCTCTGAATGCTGGCAGAAATGCAGTAGAGAGTAGCAGAGATGGGAAGGCCTCTGAGTCCACAGAGGGAAAGCCTTCCCTCAGTCTCTCAGCCACAGCACATCATGCTTCTGTTCAGTTCAACAGAAGGTTTCATTCTGGACACACCATAAATCTTAGTGTACTCTTTTCCACCTCAGTCTGTATGGTTAGGTTTCCAGTTCATCCACTGCCTCAAATCAGCTTAGTAACATTGGCAATGCAGAGATGACACATAAGTAACATTTAGAATGTCAATTTTCTTAGTCTTGAGGAGTAGCTGAAGGTTAGATCAGCTACAGTGAAAACATTTTAAAAAGATATCTGGGGCCCAAATTGCCAAAGGCACATAGTCATCAGATTCTCAAGGAAGTAGATTAGAAGCTAGATACTTCTTTGTGATATCTTTGTAAATTTGGGCCTCAAACCACTTTTGCAGACAATCCAAACACATGTAAGTGTTATTTGACTAAATAGTTTAGAAGAGGTAGGTCTAAAGAGCTAAAGTCTCCCTCTCTTGCAGAGAGACAAGGGCCACAGTCCCAAACTCTGGCTTGGCAAGACTCTCCCATGCTGCCTTCAAGGAATGTGGCTTAGGAAAACCAACTCTGACATTGACAGGGCTGACAGGAAATTAAGTCATGCATGGTTTGGCCAATTATCAAGAAGCTGCAGCATACACTTTATTCAGTATTAATGCAGTGAATCAAGACTACATTCATCTTTCAGTATGGGGAAGTACTGTGGAATAAGCTTACAATGCAATCACAGTGACTGTTTTAATGGATTTGAACTCAGTTTTTCGAGCTCCTTCAAGTGAGCATTTCTCTGAACAGGGATTAAGTTGAGTGGTGAGGATGTACTTGTATCCCAGAGTGGAAGATCTTCACCTGAAGTCAGTGCAGAATAACTCTTCTGGTTTTCCTCCATCCCCTTGGTTTGCTTCACCTTGAGCACACAAGGCTTTAGGCAGACTATGATTATAGCTGGGAGAGACAAATGATGTCTCCTAAGCTGAACCCCCAAGACACTTAGAGTGCCTCCTTAGATTTACACTTCACCCCAGAGCTGCTGAAGTCCCCTGCACCTGTAACTATGTCTTCAAGGACAGCCATGGGCATGAGGGTGACATGCCTTTTTCACATGTTGAGCCAGGTGATCACAAAGCAGATCTAGTTCACAGTGCTCCCATGATGTGCCTGAGCTCATCAGCCCTGCTGAAAGACAGGTATATACAGGAGGGCATGGTGCTATGCCAGCAGCCTGACGTGATTCCCAGCATCATCAGGCTCTTCCCTGTGTTTGGAGCTCTGTGCTTTTCCCTTCAGCATCCCTTGATCTGCTGGGTATAGGGGGTGTTGCAAACTAAGAGGAAAAAATTGATGTAGATGGTACTGCACCTAAAAATTAGATTTTATAAAGGTTAATCTTTGCCTTCCTTTTTGGCTCAGTCCCGAGTGTCTCTGCAAAATGATTTATCCATAATTTTGATGGTGCACACTTATGTTGTTGCATTACAATCAACCACCAAGCCTGTGCTCCTATTCTAATAGTTAAGTGTGCAGGTAACATGGGGTTATTTTCTTTCATCAGAATTCGAGTGCCCAGGTAGAAAATTGCATCTTTATAGTCTGTGTGCAATAATGCAGAAAATAGCTATGCTTGTATTGTTGTACGGAGGTACAACCTAGATCAGGGCCTTACGTACTTTAATTACGTATTTAATTCAGCTTAAGTATTTAATTACTTATACTGAGAATGTTAAACCTGTGTTATCTCCCACTGAGGTCAGTGGGAAAATTCCCATAAATTCCAGAGGGACTTACACTCTGAAGAGAATTATTGAGGATCCGAAGGAGTTTGTAGTATTGATCACCTCTTCTGGTCACTTGTTCTACTATTTTTATCTTCTATAATTAAAGCAATAGTGACAACCACAAAAAATACTCCAAAAAATGTAAAAATTACTTTGTATTCAATGTAACAGAATCCTGTAATCTCTCAGCTGTATTTTTACAGCAGGAAGGAAGTCATGTCTATGGAACATATTGCTTCTGTTTAAAAGCATGCTGATGGGACGTAGGATTAACAATGAATAGCATGTTATTATGTCAGACTGGAGCAAAGTCTTGTTTAAATTTATATTAGCTCAAAGATGTCAGTGAATATGTTTTGGACTATAACAAATTTTCACAGCTAAGGTGCAACCCAGAGAGCTTATCATTTTCTGAGACAAACCAACATAGCTAAACATCTCTCCCTGAAAATATATATTACACAAACCCCCCATACATTACACAAAAGCACATACAATTCTTTTGCCAAGATATAATTTATTCTTAGGCTTTGGACAAGATGAGATGGAATAATTTTGGAACACATACATACATACATAGTTAGAAAAAGCATATTCCAGAGATAGCACATAAAATGAATTTGTAAGACAGATCAGCATCAATACAAGACCCCTAAGGTGGATTTGAGGCAAAGATGGCCCCCTGTTATGGGGAATGAACTCTTGTCAAAGCAGACATCATCTGAATCAGTGCTTCTGGAGAACAAAAACCACCTTCTGGTTGGATGAGTTTTGAGACAAAAGACCATTGTTCCTGAAAGCAGCAGGGTAGGGGGCTGTGCATCTTGGATTTATTCTTTTCCCACACATTGTTTATTCATTTAAAGGCAGTATGTTAAATTATGTTTTCTGTGTTTCAAACATCTGTTATTTTGCATGTCCATTTACCAATTAATTAATAGAGATCCCTTCCCTCTACAGCAATGGTACTGTGAACAATCAATCAATTAGTTAGCTGCAGAAAAAAAGAATAGCAAGATGTCTGGCTAATATACAACCTATAATATAAAAAGAAAAGGCAGCCTTCTGAAGTATGTGGGTATAAACAACATCAAACATCCGTACAACAAAGAAAAAATCTATCACCAGCAGGCAAAAATTCCAGAAACAAATCTTTAATTCCCTGCTGAAGGGGGAAGGAGAGTATGAGAGAGGGAGAGGAGAATTAAGAGAAGGAAATAACACCACTGAAGTTTGCAGTTTCTACCATTTTAAGCTGCATGTGTCCAGGCTGTTCATGGGAATTTCCTCCCAGAGACTGTACCACATGGCTGGAGTCAGTCCAGGATGTTCAGGATGTCAGCAGTAAGTGTAATTATCTTATGAAGCTGTTTGTTTTATTAGTACAGTATCAGTTAGGGGTTTCCATGGAATAGACAGTCTCCAAACAGATTAAAACATGAAAAGAGTATTGATTGTCTACTCTTTTTACTGGTAATTTCTTGTATCAGATTGATTTGGTATATAAAGCTCCAAGTTGTAGTATAAATGTTTTTCTACTCACATGAGGTTTTACAGCATGGAAACTTGTAAAGGTCAAGATTGAATAACTTTAAGTATAAAATCCCACAGTTATTTTGCTGGGTCAACCCAGTGTTTAATTTTCTGACCATTTTTATACATTAAACATTTATAAAATTCTTAAGCCCAACCTGACATCTAGGAGCTTTAGGGAAGATTTAGGAAAGAATTAGGGATTTCAAAGCAATTAGAGCAAAGTCAGTTAATGATCACAGTCTTGTCAGAACTTTCTCAAGTAAATAGGTGTAAAGGATACTGAAATGCTAACATATGTTTGAGAGAAACTGGACTGCAACAAGAGGAAGGGCAACAGACTGAGTTTTCCTGGAAACAAGGGTCCAGAAAAATTTCTAATTTAATACTTTTTGGGAATACCTGTGCCTCATTCTTCTTTAAATTAACTTGCTCTGCCAGTTGATTAAATTACAAAGATGTTGTTAAAAATGTACAAAAGTATCACACATACATTTGATTATGAGCAGTTATTGTATTTGTCTTCACACCTTGTCAGTACCAGAGTAATGATCAGGTGTAGGTGAACACCATGTGGGTCTTTATTAAACAGATTGCAGAAAAGATTTGGTGTTTGCTGAATTTTATTTTCTTGAAGGAGAAGGGAACTTGTCTTAGTTTTGTGTTCACAGCTGCAGAGTTGAGACTGGAGCTCTATTATCTCCTTTTGGCTTTCTAATGGATGATCGTTAAATTTTCCAGTAGTTAGGTTACTGTATGCCAAGGAGTCGTGAGATACTGATCTATCAGCACACAGGATGTCTTTGACAGTCTTTTCAAACACAGCTGTACTTTACCCAGGAAAAAATAGAATTATGCAACTACAAATATTGTTCAGTTTTAATGGCACATTATTTAGCAAGATAGCAGCAATATATTTGGAATGTGAACATAGTTTGGTCTCATTTTTATTGCATTGTAGACTGTATTTTCTTTTAAAGGTACTGGAGGTTTTAACTGGTGAGAACCTAACTAATCAACAATGCCTTTTTTTACAGCATGCCTTGCATTGTATCAGTTACTCATGACCAGAGCAGATGGAGCAGTGAGTCACCCACCTGATGTTTTTAGAGTTGTGACAAGAAACCAGATGAAAACTCTAAATTGTATCTGCTTCCCAGACCACAGAATACAGCAGTTTGATTTTGCTGTGACTTACATGGACGGCAGAGCCTGGTAAGGACTCTTTCCTGCAATCATAAGTGCAATTCTGTACACAGGCAAACAGCTGTATTCTTGTGCGTGGCCTACATGCTCTAAATGCCACTCCAAGACATTGCCTCTATTTAAAAATAATGTCATGTGGCAAGAAGGTTCTGAAAGTTATAAGGAAGTATTAAGGCATTTATTTGTATTTGTAATGCACAAGTCCAAGGCAGTGGGTGGGAATCTTTCTGTTTCTCAAGTACATTGTCCATGTGCATTCAGACATGCACTTAGGGACATGGTTTAATGGTGGACTTGGCAGTGTTAGGTTAATCATTGGACTCGATGATCTTAAAGGTCTTTTCCAGTCTAAATGATTCTATGATTCTATACAATCAATTTGCACTTCAAAAATTCAGCATGCCAAATTTTTCTAACTATCCAGGAAGTGCAATATTGCCTGATAAATGAAAATGTAAATCCTTTTTACAGAAGTGTACAGATGTTTTTTCTTGGGGAGGGAGGAAAGTGTCAGCTGACAGTCTATAGCTACAAACACTCCCATGAGGACTGTCACAGTATTTCATGCTTTTAAGACTGTGGGATTAAGAAAACTGGGAGTGAAATAGAGAACCTCTACCTTCTGCTCTTTTTTTAGAGTGTATTTCAAATCACAAAGAGGTGGCTAGAAGTTTTTCAGTAATTCCTATGAAATGAATGAATCAATCAGTTTGCACTGGGTAGATAGTTGATAGGTTTGTTGATACTAGTTCTGAAAAGCAAGAGGGTTGGGTATCAGCAAATATTAAGCCATTCTGTCCTTATCAGAGGGGGTCCTTCCAAGCCACTGCTCAGTCATATTGCCTGGATAGTATAGGGAAGCAGGTCCCCTTTTCCTTGGAGGGGATATGTGTAGAGAGAAGCCAACTTAGAGTCAAATTTTTTAGTCTTATTTCATGGCATCACTTGCTGACCAGTCCTGTCAAAGAGCTTCAGCTCTTTGTAACATGAAATTAGGTATGTTTTAAGTCTTGGTACAGACCTCATCTCCTAGCTCCAGTTCTCCTATTCTGCTTCTGGAAATTGTGCTATGGACAAACATGATGTATATATGAGAGTTGGGACAAATGAATCAAGAAATGGGCAAAGAGCTGCTGTGAGAATCAGGCAAACTCATGAAGAAGTACCTTAATGAAGAAGGTGCCTGCAAGAGAAGCAACCAAATATAGTAAGAGATTAAATGAGTTGGAGTAAGGTAAACAGGAACTCATAGAAGGAGAATTTAGAGCAGTAGAGAGGTTTTCTGGAGTGATAGTGAGAAGATTGGCCCTTCTGTGGGAAGACAGAGGCAGTGTGAAGGAAGAACTGTGGAGAAAAAGCACTCGGGAGTGATGGTATGAAAGAAAGTCACGTGGACAAGACAGTGAAGCTTTAGCAGGGAAACAAAATGACTGGGGGAGGAGTGCCTGAAGTTAATTTTAAAGAGAATGAAAATAGAAAATGTGCTTGCATGGAATAAAAGCCATAGGAGAAGAACAAACAAAATGCATAGTGAGAAACAGAGAATGGGAATCTAATCTGCAATGGTTCTTTGGTTGTGCGTAAGTGCCATTTAACCCCAGCTGACAACCAAGCCCCACACAGCTGCTCACTCATTCACTCCCCTGCAGTGGGATGTGGGAGAGAATTAGAAGGGGTAAAGTGAGAAAACTCATGGGTTGAGATAAAGACAGTTGAATAGGTCAAGTAAAAGCCATGTGCACAAGCAAAGAAGGAAAACAAGGAATTAATTCCCCGCTTCTCAAGGTCTGGCAGACTTAGCTATGTCCAGGAAAGCTGGGCTCCATCACACGTTATGGTGAGTTGGAAGACAAATGCCATCACTCCAAACATCCTCTCCTTCCTTCTGCTTCCCCGAGCTTCCCCCAGCTTTATATCCTGAGCATGATGTCATATGGTCTGGAATGTTCCTTGAGTCACCTGTCCAGGCTGTGTCTCCTCCCAGCTCCTCCTGCACCCCCAACCTTCTTGCCAGCAGGGCAGTGTAAGAAGCAGAAAAGGCCTTGGATCTGAGCAAGCACTGCTCAGCAATAACAAAAACATCTCTATATTATCAACCCTGTGTTCAGCACACGTTCAAAACACAGCCCCAGACCAGCCACTGTGAGGTAAATTAACTCTGCCTCAACCAAAATCAGCACAATGAGGATAAAATATTTTCCATCCCTTGGTTAAGAGTATGTGTCATATAGCAAGTTTTCTCCTCTTTTATGTTATAAATTGCACTTGCTGCTACCAGAAACCACAAAGATAAATAGTTGTGTTAGGAAAACATCATGTATCAGGCACCCACTTCGACCTTTGCAGATTCTAGGCATCAAGAAATCCCCAAAGGTCACACAATGATTTCTTACTCAAGCCTTTCAAGTGGTAAGCAAGTATGCAATGACAAAATACACGTGAAGTTCCCAGCTTGGCAGCATCAATTTTGTAGATGGCTCACTAGCCAGTAGGCTGGTTTAGGATTTGCCTAATCACAAGCAATCCAATCTTCCTTGTAGTTCTAGTGAAGCTGTGTCAGTGCTGGGCTAGATGGTGTTTGGGCATGTATTGTAAACATTGATGGGATTAGGAGAATTACAAAACTGTATGTTAAAGCATAATCAAAGACATGAGTTATAATTGATTCAGATCTAACAAGGTAGCTCTTTCTAATTAATACAATAAGTGAGCATCATTATTCAATTTTTCTTGTTTATTACGTATTCAAAACTTAGTTTAATGTCATTGTCATTTCAAAATGAAGAAAAATGCAAACAATGTGATAAAACCTTGTAAGAAAGTCAGTCATTTTCATACTCTGATTCCCATTTTCTATTCTAAATATATGCTATGAATGTATTTCCCCTGTGCATGTGTATCTAACATCACATCATTTATTTCATTAAAGTCAGAACAGAATTTAATCTAAAATTGGGAATTGTACTTTTACAGATTTTAGCAGATTTGTCATTATTTATAGCCACAGAATGGGAACAGCTCCAATATCACTAGTTTTAAAATTGCTTACCATTCTGAACTGTGGTATTTTGTACATCTTTCCATTGTGGAATTGAGGGTGCCTTGAATTAGTATTCCTTCAAGGATGGGTATTGCTGCCAGGCAGTTTTTACTGGTTGTTATGGTGAATAAGTTTGTGTATTAAGTAGAAGAGAACAGAAATCCCACAATAAAGGTTAGCCATTTACAGCTGGTTTCTTCCCCAAGGCTACAAAACCATATGAATCCTTCATTCAGAATGGTCTGACTTTTAAAATTCATAAATTAAAGATGCTCTAATCCATTTGCTCAAGCTGGGACTAGCCAGTATTCTCAGCTGTCTGTGTGTCTTCAGAGTTGCTGGTGGAAGTTCAAAGTCATTACCACACTGATATTTAACTTGCATATGGTCTTTGTTAAAGTACACAAGAAAAAGCTGTTGAATGACTCAGAACAAAGCAATGTATTTCATTAAGAAAATACAGGTACCCCCTTCATCTTGCCTTTCCTGAGTCTGTGAGTCGTTATGCGATCCACTTTTTTCCATGTGTATGTTTTTTTTTACTTTAGCACACCATTTCACCACATCATCTGCTTCTCAAGGTTGTTGTCAGAGTCAACAAAATAAGGATTCCTCTGTGGAAACCAGTTCACCCAATTTCTCCTGCAATTTTCCTTTACTGATGAGAAATTGTCACCTGGGACTCAAGATCTCACTTATGTTTAAGGACATGGGAAAGACATAGGGAAAGGAAAAGGTGATGCACTCTGGTAGCCCTCCCAGACCATTAAGATTTGGGAGACATCCTCCCTGTGTCCCTTCCTCATGTCCTACCTCACCCTCCACTTGCTGCTGCCCTGGAGAGATCTGCCTCTCTCCTCCAGCATTTCAGGTGCTGCTCATGTCCAAGCAAGGGAGGCATCTGAGTATGATTCCACTAAGAAGTGGCATTTGGGAGAAGGCATCAGTTGTGGCATCACTGGTTCCTTGCAAAACCAGCAACAAATAACTGCAGGAGCTGGCAACACTCTCAGAAATATTCTGCAATGTACTTTTCTGAGAGAAGACAGAAGAACTCAGAACAGCATGCTGTCTTCACTGTGTATTTGGCTCCTATTTTCCAGCTTTTTCCCCCGATATTCCTCTGGCAAGATGCTTACTTAAATTCCTATTGAAATATGGAGGGCAAAGATCATAATCCATGTGGAATGCCACTGTGGAAAATATTGTGGCACATCCCTCTGTAAGTTCACATCATGTGTAATCTATTGGGGCTATTATTCTTCTTTAGCTTTAAAACAAAATTAATAAGCATGTAAAATATTTTTAGTAGTTTTCTTCTAAATTCAGGATATTTAAAATTCTAAAGTAATTGACTGTGGTGTCTTTTGTATATTTTGAAAATAAATTTTTATTGTTTACATAAAAAACATAAACCTGCTAAAATAACAGAATTTAGACTGGAGCACCTGCAGGAAAAGGTTTTCATAAGCATTTTGATTTTTTAAAAAATCAAATACTTCTGTGTACTTCAGCACAAGGGAGGATTTTGCTTTTGATGGAGGCCTGAATCCTATTTTATTTAGGAATCAGAAAGGATATGGGGGCAGAGGCAATGACCAAACATGCAAATTACAGCAAGTACTTTGCTTTGCAAATTGTTTTGAAGTGCTTGAATACATTCTACTGTGGAGTGAATTTTTGTGGTCACATTTTAAGAACAGAAGCTGCCAGCCCCATATGAAATAAAAACTAGGTGACACTGACACCGCAAATGACCCAAAGGAGAGATAAAATCGGCTGGAGGAGTGACATGCAGATAGCAATGGCAACAAGAACTGCTGTATTGCTGCAGGAACTGTGAAAATAAACAGCAAGTAATACCATAAAAACAATCTAGTCAAGATCTCCAGAAATGTGGAGATTGTCATGGATCTTAAAATGCTGTTAAAAGTGATCATCAGAAACTACAAATAAGCACTAAAAGGAGAGGCTTTACAAGCAGCAGATATGACTTGCCAGGAAGCTGTGAGCCCTGGAGACGTATTCCTGATGCTGATCTTATACTGTGCAAACGTAGGAAAAGGAAGAATAGCTGGGAGAAGTTTACATCACAACACCAAATTTATCATTGGGAAACAGGCTGTCAGAAAAATTTAAAAAAAGACCAATGATGTGAGTCAGCTTTAAACAAAGAAAAAAAACAATTGAATCACAATGCCTGCTGAAAAGCAGCATGTTCATTAGCTGTGGGAAACAACTGGGAGTGAAAGTACGAGTTGTAGAGAGAAAGGAATTATTGAAAGAAGAAATGACACTGATTTATACTAAAACTCACCAACAACTTCTCAAAAGCATTAACAATGACCACCTTAATATGGGCTTATGCTAGAGAGGAAGAAACACCCACAATTTGCCCAAAATGAATGAATGGGTTAAAGAAATTACCATTTGTTCAAAGTAACACAGAGGGAATCTGGAGGAACTAAGGGAACCTGATGTAGCTGACACAGCCAGGCAATGAGTGACTGCTATGGCAGTCATATTTTAAAATAAACTAATGAATCAACATGGTTGTGAGCCTGCAGCCAAACAAGTCGTGGTAACTTTCTAGATCGTGCTCTGGTGAGATAATGGGTGCAGAGCAGACGTGAGACAACTGTGCAGAGACAGGGCAACGAAGGGCTCATTGCACTGAAGGGTTGCCCAGGATGAGTGAGTCAGGTACCAGGCCAGTGACACAAAGCACATTCTTTTCACTTATGAAGCCATTCAATTTTCAAATTAGGTGACTCCTCTGGCTTTTGGAGACTAGTCTTCCAAGAGCACACTTCTTCTTTCAGCATCTTCGAGCATCTTCCTGCAAACAGGCTACAGGTTGTCCCTTGTGAAGTGTGCCAGTTGCTGAGGTTCTTCAATTTGTGTGCAAGTAGGGTTGTGAGACAACCCTTGTACTGACAGTGTTGTTTTAGGGCAATGCCATGCAATGTGGCAGAGGCCAGTTTTCACATGATTTCTCAGTTTTTCTGGGTCACACCCTTCTCCCTGTGGTCAAACAGGTGACTAGCACCAGGGAGCCAGGTTGAATAAGGGACAGACCATCGTCTTCTTCCAAAGCTTTCGTTGTTGTGCCCACCTTAATACTCCTGTGCCAGTCTCTGTGTTTATTCCCTCAGCATCATGTTAGGGCTGTCCCCAGGGAAGACCCCAGCTGACATCAGTCAGCAGGTCCAGAGTTGACCTTTGTTTCAGACTTGCCTAAAAGTCAACTTGCAGTTTCTCTTCTTCCTGCTCCCTGGGGATTTGAGATCAGACTTTGAAGACATAGTTTCCTTCTATATTTCAATTTTAATAACTTTTATTTCAAAAGAAAGCATGCCTGCTTCTGTTTTCTTTAGGTAATATAATTCTGTTCTAATGCCATTCCATAATGGAAATGACATTCAATTCCAAAGTCTGCAGGTATTTTAAGGTGTTTAAGTGCAATTTTTCCCAATAAATCAATTTAGAGACTGTTGATTTTTTTAACTGTGTCTCATTTCCCAGAAGGCTACAGTGTTGCCATTATTTGGGTCAAAAGATAGGTTAATAAGCCATCTATCTCAAAGTTTTAATGTACTTCAGTAAAACTATACACTATGCAAAGCACAGGTTTTCTTCTGAATTTTTAAGGTGCATATGTTTCTTTCCAACATAATTCACAGAAGTGGATAGATTGGTATATATTTTCTGCATGCACGTGCATCTGTGTCAGTTGTAGAAGGAAAAGGGTTCCACTCCTCTTTATCTACTTATGCAGATATGTTGTACTTAACCCATATGGATTTTTTTAACTATGACCACTCTGTACTTTTTTGCCAACTCCTTCATAGAAATGTTTCCTTGGACTGTTCTCTCATTCCTATGTGTGTTGGCGTTGAATAAACTCTCCTTTTTTTCTCTTGGCTGCTCCATTTAGATGTATAGTTGGGCACAAAAAGCATGCCATTAAAATAGAAGCCATAATTTTAGTATAGCACACCTACACTACCCTCTAATCAATTAATTTTCACTGGGGTGGCATCTTGTTCCTCAATTGAGATATTCTGAAGCTGACATGAACTAAGCAACATTCAAACTCCTGGTGCTGATTTCAGTCTCAACCTCCCTCTTGTTTCTTTTGAGATTCCCTTTCAGGACTGGCATGGCCAGATGGCTCTGGAATTGGGGTGGCAGGGTCAGGCTGAACACTGATCCATGGAGCACAGTGAGCTCACTGCTGGAGCTCAGCCTGGGTCAGGATGGGGTCTGATCGGTCTGATGAGATTGGTATCTCTATAGCTATTCAGCTGGTGAGGCTGGCTTTTAAATGACAGTCAAAACAGTTGTAGGCTCTGTGGTGTTTGATTAAACTTGTTTCCCTCTCCTGTGGTGGCAATGATGGGGAAGCACAAAGATGTGCTTGTGTGATAAGGAACTGTGAAAATGAGAGTTGCTGTTGAACAACACAAACCGTGATACTGGTACCATTTTTATAAAAAGATAAGAGAGGGTCATATTTGCAGCGTGGAACACAACAAAGCTGTAACAAAAGCATTTTCCAGTGACTAATATTTTGTTGTAAATGACCTTGTTAGGAATGAATCATTAGAAATTACTGTCTTTACTGTTGTTTGAATAATTCACACGCTGCTTTGGGCTAGGTTCTCAACTGCCTGTGCATCACTCCCTTCTCAGCTCTACAGGACTGGAAAACAAAAGTGGTTTTTAATCTAAGGGATTTTGTAACCTCTGTTGACCTGCAAGGCTGAGCTCCTTGATGCCTGAGCATGTCTCAGAGGGTGTCACGGCACCTGGGAGTCTGCACCACGCACAGACTCATCCTTGCTTTAATGAAAAGACTGCTGAACTGTGTCCCTCCTGCTCCCACCCTGCTGCTCCCATGGTGCTAACCCTTTTTTCCTTCAGTCACAGCTGCTGGGCTGTGATTATAATGTTCTGTTTTGTAGTTTATGCCTCATACTCTTTACCTACTTCCCATCAGTCTTTCACCAATGGTATTTTGTTCTTTGGAATTCTTTTACTCTCCATATTTGAGAAAGGCCCTCAGCATTGTACATGCATGAAGTGAGTTTAGGCAATTTTTAAAAGTGACATGTAAGTATCAAGAAAAGCTTTTAACACAGAGTTTCTGTTTGTTTTCTTGCAAAGGTGTGTGCTCAAACTGAGACATACGATGCTCCCCATAGTGCTTGGAACACACCAGGTTTTTTAAGTTAATGGGATGTTACAGTTTGACAAAGTAGCAATTTGCTGATTGAAAAAAAGACTGGGTAAACACTTGTTTGGAAACATGATATTACAAAGAGCACCTTGTCCTGTAACAAAAATTTTATTTAGTTTGTCCTGAACAATGTTTTCTGGCAGTTTCACTGAGCTGTATCACTGATGCTGGAAAGTTGTCCAGAATTAAACTTGCATTGACTACTGACTGATGGTCTGTTTCAGAAAAAAATGCAGGCTGTGGATACATTGTTGGGTTTTTAACTCATGGTGTATAAGAGGGAGGAGATGGGGATCTAAGTGTTTTTCTCCATATGTCACACACTCCAGTTTAAAGCATGCCTCTAGCTTGCCATTTGAAATACTTCTTAATAAACATTACTAGGGGGACAAAGGAAGGTACTTCAGAGAATTTGAGTAGCACCTAATACTTAAAGGCAAGCTAGCTGTGTTGAAGAAATACAGCAGAGAGCAAGAAGTTTGTTCTGGTGGATCATCCCTACATACTTTTCCCAGCCAGCAGCCAAGGTCTTTCTCAAATACCAGCCAAGAACTACTTGCAGCTGGCAAAACTCCACAGTTATCAGTGCAATGGAAAAGAGGTGAGACAAAAAAATAAAAATAAAAAGGCAGTGTGTCCCTGTTGATAGTGAGGTGTGGGTTCCTGTGCTCTTATCCAGCTTGTAAGGGTAAGGGAATAAATAGTTAACAAAGATAACATTTATGCAGTGATTCAGCTCAGTGGAATGTGTGATGATTTCCTAGGTCTCTGGAGTCTGTTTTGTGCTGTGGAGTGTATGAAGTTCATACAGGACCTGTGGAGTTCACACACGACCTGGTGCCCCTGAAGTTCATGGAAAGACCATTTTGATTGTGATTTCAAAAAATACCAAACAAGTACTTCTGCAGTTATTTTGGGTATGACACATAGGAACATGGAGAGGTGGAGAGTCAGAGACAACAAAGATGAAATACTGGTAAAAGAAAACAGAAATCTTTCAAAATCATAACAACGTGGAGAAAAGGAGCCTGAGGGGAGACCTTATGGCTCTCTACAACTACCTGAAAGGACGCTGTAGTGAGTGGGGTTCAGTCTCTTCTGAAAAGTAACAACTGATAGGGTGAGAGGAGGTGGCCTCGAGTTGCAGCAGAGGAGGTTTAGATTGGATATTAGGAAACTTTTCTTCACAGAAATGGGGGTCAGGCCACTGGGGGAAGTGGTGCAATCATCATCCCTGGAGTGGTATAGATGTGGCACTTGGGGACGTGGTTAAGTGGGTCTTGGCAGTGCTTGGTTAATGGTTGGACTTGATGACCTTAGAGATCTTTTACAGCATAAATGATTCTGTGAATCTTGCAAACAGAAAGTGAGTGGATCTAGCAGATCCCCAAAGCTCCCCAAATGTGTGAAACATGGAGTGAAAAGATATTTCCAGTTCTGCTGTTAGCACCTATAAATAGAAAAGGACCTCATAAAGCTGAGCATTTCTGTAGTTTCATATTCTTAGAATAAGAGACTCTCCCATATTCTTTATGGACCCCATTGCACAGAAAGTACTGACTGGATTCCTACAGAATGAAAAATACTGGGATGCAGAAAGGGATCTTACACAGAGTCCAGTCCACCTTGTCTGAACACATAGAGGAGAAAGTGAGCCATGGAAGATTTAACTTGGGAAGAATTTTGCTTTTCAAAGAACTAGGAATACCAGATAGGAAAAGCCATTCTTCTAGTGGCTGGTTAATCAGCATGGTGAGTTGATCTCTATAGTTTGTGCCAAGGAGTCCTGTAAAATCAGACCACTGAAATTAGAAAAAGCAAACAGCATGAATGTGTTCTCATGCCTTTTTGACTGTAATTGATGACTGTTCAAAACACTAGATGTCTGTCACTCATCCTGCAGTGTTTTGTGTGTCACATACACACACACACAGAAACAAAATCAAGGTTTCTGATTTTCAAGCAAACCATAAATATTTTTAAAATATATGTGAGTTTAACTAATACCAAACATATAAGGCCATTGAAAAATTAGTCTGTGCCCAAAGTCTTGCATGTCTGAGTTGTCTACCTTTCAAATGCTGTAGAAGCAATTAGTCCAACTAAGAAGCAGTAGGATCTGTGCTCCATTTAGGCTTTTGAATACATTTATGTGAGCATGTGTGTGTTTGTGTGTGTGCACACAGGTGCATGTTTATCTG